>CM052159.1:9802643-9840251 GCA_028455555.1 Augochlorella aurata
CTTGAGTTATATAAATTACGTCACTGTCTTAAATTCTACTTTACCAAGTTGAAAACGGTGCAATGTAATACTTCAATTACACAATTATGTCATTGTTTTAAAATCGTACTTCACCAAGTTGGAAATGGTGCAATGTTATACTTCAGTCATAAAAATTACGTCACTGTTTTAAAATTGTACTTCATCAAGTTGAAAATGGCACATTGCTACCCACCGGTTACTGAAACTCTGTTACCGTTTTAAATGGCCGCTACTCATTCTTGTCACAAGTGCCATGGAAACCTTAATCTACTAATTAGTCAAAACAATTCTGCAGCACTTTCTAAAGCCAGGTCACCGTATATTCGGTCGGTCAGTTATCCGATCCCGCAGACCGAACCGCCACGAAAGAGGAACGAGCGCAGGATCAAGCGCAAACATGCATTCCTTTCTGGTTGCAGCTCGAAAGTAAAATATCGGATGAATGTTGACTGCATGCCATGCGGCGCAGCTGGAAAAATAACCAGCGAGAAAAAGGAGCGTCCGCGCCGCGCCGGTTCATTAAGCATGACAGATTGCCCGATAACCTTTCCCGCGCTTTAATTAATAATTTAGTGTTAATTTGTTAGTCTCAAATATGACGTTCGCTCGGCCGGTCGCGCGGTGCCTGGACACGTCGGCGCGGCCACCGTTGGGCCACCGGTTTCTGTATAAATCGCTCCTATTTTTTTTCGGCTCGGTGTTTCTTAATCACCCGTTACACGACGTCAAAGTAAACTCATTGCCGCGCGACGACGGCGCTAACTGGCCCGGGGCCGCCTCGGCCAATTAGAGTGGCCAACAAATTACAAGGCGACGCATATATAATCGCTAATTAAAATGTTCTGTGTAAAAAAATGCGTCGTTAATGAGTCCAGCTTCTCTGTAGAAATATTATCCACTCCGTAGAATCTTGCTACCGGTGAACTACTATTATTTTTAATAAAATGTTGTAACGGAACGAAACTGACTCGGCTCAAAACCAAACAGCTACCCTTCCGACTGTGTACCGGGTGGACCGGTTGGAATCTATTTGGGAGCAGGCGGAATCGTTTCGGAAAGTGCTAATAGTTTTGAAGTATCTTTCGGAAGGATTTTGAATAGTTTTAGCTGCTGCGCATTCTGAGGCAAGCGTTTTATTTTAATATACAGGGTGGTCCACCCAAAACGTTTCCACACTAAATATCTTCTCCAATTGGGATACTACAAAAAATTTTCTTAAATGAAATTCGGCTGGTATTAAAAGACGAATACTATGCAAAGGTAGTTTTCTTTTTGAGATCGTTTTCTTTGAAGGTTTCAAGGTCACCGATGTTATTATACATATAAATTCATATTTTTTATGAATGGTGTAGTTTCTAATTCGTTACAAGAAATACTCTGCTGTTCGTGGCGGAATGTTATTAATTTAGGAGATTTTACGAGAAAAGTGTACGACACCAATTTTAAGTTTCAGTATAGTCACAAACTAATCGTTCTATCTTGGAACTGATTTAAGACTGTTTTTAGCGAATTAAAACCGTAAACAAATAAATTAAATTGAATCATATTAAAAAGAATAGGCTTGGCTTTGAAATGTTATCAGCAAGGTCACTAAAAAACCGGCCAGGAAGTCGAAAAATCTCCCTTGTAAGACAATATAACTCTTTCCAGAAACGTTCCCGCAACGATTAACGTTTCAAATAATATTTCACGTCGATTTTTAATTATTCCCTCAGGCTGGAAATAATTAATTTAGCCGAGAGCGTAATTAAGGATCTACGAGGTTTCCACGGACGCCCAGGCGAGGTAGGATTTCGACGGACATCGTCCCGGAGATCGATTAGAATCCTGTTCCGTGCATTCTGTAGCGCGTGCACTCGCAGAACGATCCGCAGTGATTCAATTACGGAGGGACCGTGCTTGCAAGAAGCCACCACCGGTTATGCGAGCACGCCGCGCGCTCGGGTATACAGAAGGCGCAACGGGAAAAATTATGATGAACGATCGTCTCTAGATTACCCGTTCAGTATTTTAATGAATCGGCCAATGCATTTAAATGGGCTTGAAAAAGGCCGGACGATGTTTATGCGACTACCATCTGAAACTTATACGCGACATCCAGCAGAAACGCAGCTGCAGCTAGTTTTGCATGCACGACACTACGTCTCAGCCCCAGTTAGAGACGTACAATGTCGTAAACTATATTCGCATAATTCGCGTGATCCCTTTAACGCGATCATTAACGTGTCGGTCGGGTACATGACCGTGCGCTATAATAAATATTACACATACGCGTACATTCGAATAAAATATTTTATATATGTTACATACGTTATAATAAACATTATACGTATGCATTTCACTGACTATAATACCATACACGTACTTTAGAGTGAACGTTGTACATGTATGTACATTATAAGAAACGTTATACATATGCATTGTAATGAACATTATACATATTGATACGTTATGTATAATGAAAATTACGCGTACGCATACATTGCAGTGAACACTGTGTATATGTGTATATTATAATGAACATTATTTATAGGTATAAATTATAATATGAGTATTGTACATATACCTTATAATATACATTATGCGTATGTACATTATAATGATCATTACTATATGTATACATATTATAATGCACATTGTGTTATACTGGGCTATCCAAAAGTATCAAACGCTATGTTTGTTTCTTGCCGCTTTCTTTTTCTGCTAATCTACAATAATAGACAATTTAAATGATTGAGTCGTATACGATTGAAGATCGTGTTAATATTATTCAAATTTATTTTAAAAATCGGAGTTCAATGAAAAATACCCATCGTATATTACGTGATTTTAAGGAATACATAATCGCTCATCTGAACAAACAATTCGGTTAAAAGAGTTGATAAAACTGATTCTGTTTATGATAAACCAAAGTCTGGCAGAGCAAAAACAATTCCACGTCGTTCTCAAGAATTGAATATTTCTTATGGCAATTCCCAAAAACCATTCAAGAAAAATCACTTCATCCAAAAAAAAAGTTACCGTTTGGTGTGAATTTTGGTCGAAAGGCGTAATCGGTCCATCGTTTTTCGAAAACGAGAATGAAGAGATCACATAACATAAAAGATCATAAGAGAACATAAGAGATCATAAGAGAACATAAGAGATCTTGCGAAAAGTCGGGCACCGTTAAGAGTTGCGTCGGCCTTGACCCGTTGTTACACTCTTCGCCTCGGCGTCGGTTTTTGTCACGTTCACCTGATCGTTCTTAGCATCGAAGTCTGTTTTTGTCGCGTTCACCTTGTTATTTGTAGCGTCAACGGCCGTTAATGTCGGTTTTGCATCGAAGTCTGTTTTGGTCGCGTTCACCTTGCAATTCTTAGCGTCAACGGCCGTTACTGTCGCGCTCGCTCGATCGATCGCTTGATCGATTTCATCCAATCCCCAATCATCGAACCCTCCCTCACGCGCTGGCCCGGACGCCAGGACGTGAGCTCCGAATTTCCTAGCGATCAGAGTTGTTCAAACCTTGGTTCAATAGAATTACTTTAACCATTGTACAAAACAGTCGAAAAGATCAATTTAGTTCCCTTTGCTCGATCTTGTTCGCTCATTACCGTCGACAAACAGTCGACAAAATCTCGTGGAAATAAAGGAACCATTTATTCTCCACCGTCTTTCTGTCATTATTTCGGACGGCTAACTCACTTTCAAGCGATCACCCCTTTCGAGGTGGAATCGGCAATAGTCGTGCGCACATCATCTAAGCGCGGCGTAAACAAAGATGTAGTTACGGTAAATGGTGCACGTTTTTATGATATGATTATTGATTATTTATGGCTGAAATTGAACGGAATCGATACAAGCAATGTTTATTTTCAACAAGACGAATTTTATACTTTATATTTATATAAATATTTTCACTTCATTGCGATCGAAATTCAATGATCGATTAATTTCAAGAAATTATGATGTGAATTGGCCACCTCGTTCGTGTGATCTGACCCCATTGGACGTTTTTCTTTGGAGTTTTTTTTGAAGCAAAGTTTATGTCAACGAACCAGTAACAATTCATGATGTTGAAAACAATATTCGAAATGAAATTGGTGAATTGAACGATCATATATGCCAAAATATCATCCAAAATTTTGATATTCGAATTGATGTCTGTAAACGTGATCGTATGTTGGTCATTTGACAGGTATCACCTTTCACACATAATTGTCATAAACGATGTTCGATAATTAAATAAAAAAAACAATAACATTCAAAATAGTTTATTTCGTATTTATAAAAGAACTCACCATAGTCTGTCTATATTATACATATAAATTATGAAGAATATTATACATATACATTATATAATGGACATTCTGCATTTATACAATATAATAAACATTACGAATATATACATTGTACTAAACTGAAATATATGCATAATTTAAAACATTAATATTATACATATACATTATAATAAACATTATATGTATATTATATAGTATATAGTATAATATAATAACTAATATATAGTATATTATACATATATATTATAATGAACATTATACATATACACTGTAATGAACATTATGCATATATACTGTACAATAAACATTGCACATATACATTGTAATAGGCATTATACGTATACATATTATGTGTCTAAAGCTATCCATCATAATGAATATTAAAGCTACATTAAATTGCTCGCATACGTACCACCCCTCGAGTAACGTGGAATTCGTGGAACGAGTTCTATGAAAGCTACTTTAGAACGTAGTAATTCCTCTATTATCGGAACCAGTAGGTACACAGTTTTTATTTATTTCCTGGAAGTACCTTGCATCGCAAGATAATCTTCGATCAGCAAGCATATCAACAGCTGTAATCACTTGGCCGCACATTGTAGAAAGTTGTACGCAAACTTCACGTTCCTGGAAGCGGGTAGTCGCTCATTCTTGTTGCGAATGCGGCGCAATCATGCCAGAAGCATAATCATAGGCTCTCGTAGCTAACAAGTCAAAGATGCGTCGCTTTTGGGTGTTTCCACTGCCGGATACGCTGACGAAGAACTACGCAAACCGAGCGTCCGTTTGTGTAATCGCTCTGTCATTGAATATATTACAACATTGCTACATAACTTTCGTATTTATGAATATTTTTATTTGCTATTTTGCCAGAAGGTGTAGAGTGCTATAGCACGTGGACTGGCAATTGGTCATTAATGGTGGACTATTACAACATAGTTCACAAATTGTCAACTATTAACCGGTTGGCTGTTGCAATCTCTTTGAAACGTGTGTTAGTGGCTGCAATTATACTGTATATGTTCGATTTTCTTTATATTTTGTTTAAGTACAACACTTTTATAAAATATATAATTTAATAGAGAATATCAAAATATGTATTATTTTTAATTAGTTGTACCTGATGAATATACTCGTCATGAAGAAATAGTAAAATTTAATTATTACAATCATTCGTACAAAACGAAATCATTTTCAAGAATTTAAATTGATTTCGTCAGGGTATTTGTCTGAAGATCGGCTCAGAATATGCAATTAAAAAAATAATTAAATTTTTCTAGTTGTATAAACATCTATACGTGGACTAAAATAAATTAAATTGTTGGAATGTTGAACACTGTTTAAGACACGCTGATTTTTATTAATTTTACATCAATTCTATTTTCATCGCGTCTTAAACAATGTCCAACATTCCAACAATTTAATTTAATTTAGTTCACGCATGAATGTTCATACAATTAATTGAGTAGGTTAGAATCATAGTAACGTAAATCATACTTTCCTCATTGTAAGAAACAAGTACTGTTATTGTTTGCTAACGTGTTTATTGCTTACTGACCGTAATTATTTATCGACCAAATTTATTGTTTACTGACCAAATTTATTATACACTAACTAAATTTATCGTTACGATAGTTTAGAGTTAAGTTAATTTACAATAACGTTATAATTTGTCTCGTCTGTCTAACATTATGGCATATATTACACTTTAAGAGGTATGTCAAAATTTTCGAAAATGACGATCTACGCCAATATATTTCTAACCTGCTCGATTAATTGCGCGAACATTCGCACACAGACTAAGATAAATTAAATTGTTGGAATAAACGATTTAGAAGGTGTATTCGCATATTCATCGAGCCGTATCGAAACAATAGATCTCGCAAGAAACCATAGACCCCGGCTGTCCAGCGCTGTTGTAGCTCGTTAACATACACGCCCTCGGTGATCGCGCTGAAAGCCTTAATTAAAATTTACTCGGTGTCAGGAAATGTCGACGGGATCGATTGACACGTCCCGATCGCGCAGCAATCTGCATAAATGTTTCCGCATCACAGAAACCACTCTTCTGGCGAAGCACTGTGATTACAGATACCGAGCATAGTTAGTTTGATATCAGCGATGATCGGGTTCAAGATGGTTACAACTTGATCCCGCGTGCGCAACTGATACCGCGGTAATCGTCAATTATTTCCTTCATTATATACTATTAAATATTCATTACACCGCGGCCATAAACGAACTCGCCAATCCAAGCACTTTCGGGTGAACCCTTCTATTATATCATCGCATTGGCCGATGGGACACCCCGTTCATCAGCTTCCTATTCCATGTTTTCGAAACCAGTCGCGTCAACCAGTTAAAAATTCCATCGGAACTTGTTCTTTAATAGGAGAGTCCGGTTTAGCAGACTAAAAATCAGGCTAATTTTATAATTTCTTATCGAGAAAAATTTGCGAAGCAGGTTTCCGCGAAACTTTTATTTGTATCCGTTTGATAAGCAAGCGTCTTTTTTTTTAGAAGCAAATGCGTTTATTTTTTACGTTACGTATCCGTGGCACGGATAGATGTAAGGTAATTTATATCATAACTTCGGCAGATTTGTATTTATGGATTAATTTAAAACGGGAGGTAATTTATTAAAACAATTTTACTAAGCAATTTTAAATTAGGAGTGGAGAAGTTTTGAGATCTTTTTACGGGTCCCATTTATAACAATACTTATGGAACCTTTTTCTATAAAGAAAAAGTCGAATTGGACTTGTAGTTTGGTATTTCTACGATTAGGGTGGTTATACGATTAAACGTGATTTATGGAACTAGCTTTATTTCTTCTATAATATTCAACAGAAAATTATGAAAAAAGTCACGAGCTTTTTAACCCCTTAGATACGCATTTCAGAATTTTCTTGGATTTTTCGATTGAAAAAGCGAGTTTTAAAAAATTAAAAAATATTTAAATTTCCGATTTTTTATCGAGACTGTGAAATAACCACTTTTATATTTTCACAGCTTTTGCCGTTTACTGTAGTTAGTAATATAAAGTCAGATTTTTTTAAATGGGGGCACGTATCTAGACAAATTGAAAACTGAATTTTTTTATCTTTTAGTACGCAAAATTACAATTTTGTGTATTATATATAAAATTTGATTAGTATACATTTTCGATTAACTGTATATATAAAAAAATGTCAATAAAATCTATTAACAATGTGACGTACGTATAATTATGATTTTCCTGTTTTCTTTTTCATTAACAGTTCTATTTATAATGTAAAACTTCTTCTAATAAGTGTTCTAAAGTAACTTGCTTTCGTGGAATTTTCTTTGTATAAATTCTAGAATATCTGTTCCATAAAAACAGTTTCATGGCGATTCTTTACAACAAAAATTAGAAATTCTACAGAGACAGATATCCTCTTTAAGTGAAAAAGAATGCTAGAATTCTTTCAGAAACGAGAAGTATGTTATAAATATAACCTATGGAAAAGTTCTAGAATTTCTTCCACCCTGATTTAAAATTATTTAGTAAAATTATTTTAATAAATTATCTCCTGACAGACGCATAAATCTCAATTTAAATTAATTCATAAATCCAAGTCTTTCGTAATTATAACTTTACCTTATCAAACGAATAAATATAAAAGACTTCCTAATAGCAAATCTCTTAATAACAAATCAAAAAATTGACCTAATTTCTTTGAGGAAAAAAGTTCTACGAGCGCTGTTCTAAATCGAACCAATCGGAAAGTTCCAGAACTTTTTCCACCCCTGTTGGGCGGCGATGCTTTCGTAAACTAGCCGGGCGGAATTCCGCAAAAGTCACCAGCGTGCAAATATACGATGGGCGTAAAAGGCTCCGAGCGTACTCGAATTACTCGGACATTAATTTTCCAGATTAGGTTTTCCAGCGTTGCGTTTCCACGGAGATTCGCAGCCGGAGATTATGCTAGGAGAATTGCAGCCTCACGTTCCGACTTTTAAATCAGCAACGATATACCGATCCGGGATGAGTTAATTAACTGAATCGTTTCCTCTCGCGCCGGCTCCGGCATTGATCCATCGAGATTTCCCGGCTGGAACTCGAGCCGCACGTTTGAAATCTCGTCGATCGACAATTTTCCATCGAAATCGCTCCTCCGCCATGAAAAAGGTCAACGTGGAAACCGTGGGGGACGATAAACACAGGTGTAGCAGCGCCGCGCTGCCGACCAGGCGGGTGCTCGGGTTCAGGAGAGGTGCAGAGCACGTACTACTTACAATTCGAGATAGTTAGGCCATAAATTAGTGACTAGCTGAAGCACCGAGCAATTAGTTCCATCCGATGCAATATTTCAGCTCGAACGTCTTAATAATCGAGCCTGCGCTTTGAGAAACCGATCGGCTCCGAGGGGAATAGGTGATTCCGTGCGGACGACTCGTTGCTACCCTTTAAAAACCCGTACTTTAAGGGTTCTCATTAAGTTATTAATTGGCTCTTCCTTACATCTAGATCGTGTGTTTCTATGAAAAATTAAAACTGTCCGCATTAAATGCAACATACTAGAAACACATAAACAGTTATTTATTTCTCTAATTGTTTTAATAGATTGAAAATAATACGACTGTAGTTTTACATTATTTAAACGCCTCTACCCCTTTGTGTTTAGGATAAAAATTGTCAGATCACGTGCGGGACAATAGCGATATTAAAAGGTTTATACATACAATATAGTAGCATAATCTATAAATCGACTTTTTTCAACGATCGGCAGCATGTAAATCGGTTCTCATAGCAACCAGTAATTGTTATAATTACGTTATAATTAATAATTACTACTATATATACCATAACCTTGACATAACCTTAACATTTAACATTGAGCTACTGTAAGCTCTAATATCATTATATAATTTTTTAAATATTAGATACCTTGCGCGCTTAATAAAATAAATAAAATAAAAATAAAATGAATAAAAAAGATAAAGTAAATATTGTTTAATGCTAATGTTATGGGAATATAAAAAGATTAGTACTTTTAGTTACACTATAATAACAGAAATGTTTACGGTCAGTAAAGTGTTAATATGAACTAATTGAAATTATTAATTCGATTGAGGATCTTTATACAAAATAAAAATTGTCTGCATTAATTGCGAAGTGCAAGAGATGTATAGACGAATATTTGTTTCTTCAATCAGCCTATCGACGGGCTTATCGACAACAGAATTCAATTTGACGTCAAATGGCGTCATCCGTAGATAAGGTGTTAATTATGTTAATAAATTGGAAATAGTACAACATTATTTTTCAATCCTTCAAATGTTTGCAACATTTTGCACTTGACGTACTAAACTTACGCATTCATGACAAAAATTGGGAGATCAAACGCAGAACAATAGAGACAATGTAAGAATTTATAGAGGTGCTGTTGTGTTAGTCTGACCTCATTGAAATCATTAAGCAGATTAAGGGTCTTTATGCAAAATAAAATGTGTCTGCATTTATTGCACGGTGCAACAGGTATACAGAGATTTATTTGCTTTCTCAACTCTTTGCCATACCATTTTCTTCATCGTTATAATGATTAGAAGTTTTTCAATTGTAATAATTTCTAAGAAGAAAAGTAGAATTCATATTTATTGTGTTCCTATATTTACACAAATGTTTAAATACCGATGACAAGAAATTAGAATTCTATTCACTGAAGAGAACGGAATAGCATTCATATTTAACAAGTTATTGCTAGAAATCTCTGTTGAATCATGCATTTCTGTTCGCCTTATATGTATATTGGGTTGGCGAATAAATTTAAAGAGCTTTTCTTTTGTTTTATAATGATTTACGCATTAATTAGCAAAGTGAGTAAGCTATTCGAAAGATCTTTTTCAGCTCTTATATTCGCTTTTTCGAGTAACTTAATTTTTCATGACTTTTTAGGCTTAAAAATGGAATATCGAGGAAAAGAAAAATTAGCATTTTCGACATCTACTATTCTTCGCTTTTCATCGAGGTCGTTATTCTGAAGGTCGTCCGAGGCGTGTTGTTGAGGGCAAAGTTGCCTTTACTGAACTTTGCGAACCATTTCTGTGCAAAAGACCTAAAAGCTTATGACACACTCTCCGTACACTTCTGACCTTGATGATAAGCGAAGAATAGCAGATAATGCTGATTTTTGTCTCCTGGATATTTCATCTCTAAGTTTAAAAAATTGTGAAAAATTAAAATTACCAGACTTGTAGAGCTGAAAGAAATCTCTCGAATAGCTTACTTTGCTAATTAATGCATAAGTCGTCCTAGAACACACTTCACTGTACAATTAAGTTTAACAAACAATTACAGTCTTCGCTGACAATCAATATAGTTGATGCGACGTTAAACCTCTAAATAAAAAAAACGAAAACTCGACGAATTTATTCGCAAACCCAATGCATACACATCGGACACAACATCCGACAATAATGTCAGCAGTTCGAACAATCAAGAAACAAAGGAAGCACTGACAATCTTCGCGTCCGCGCTCTATTCTTCGACTTGGGTCAAAGCGTAACGCTCGGAAATCACGGCGCAAGACAGCATTAATTATTTACAGCGGTGCATTTGTCGCCGTTAGGGAGAACCGTGGGCCTCGGGAAACGGCCTGTGACAAATTTCGTGGACAGTGGGTGCCGGAACGAGCAGAATTATCCGGAATGAGCGCGGCGATTATCGGCCGCGTTACGAATCGCGAGTTCCCATAAAGCCGAGTGTTTTATAATTACCGGACCGAGCCCAGTCGGCCGATCTCCTTAAAAAAAGGAAAGTCTGCACGGGCTAGGCTTGATCGCTCGATAAATTGCATTTAAACGCTTTTGTTCACGGGACCCGCGAGCATTGTATCCTCTCGGCGAACGGCTCGCGATTGCGCAACCGGCGAAACGGGCACGCAGCTGCGATCCGCGGGCAATTGAAACCGTGCTCGTTAGGCTCGTCCGGCTTAGCATAGTGCACTCTTTAGTTTTGTCACAGTGCTCCCTTCCGAATCAGATCCACCTACAACTCATGTCCCCCGGTGACATGATTTACGGCGCTTTTAACGGCTACCACGGAGCCCGGTCCGGGGCACCGTGATTCAGCGCGGCGTATGCAAAGCGCGCACGCCTCTTTAGGGCCGGCTCTCTCGCGTATTCGCGCTGCTGCCGCGTGCTATGTTAATCCGCGAATGATTTACACGAGAAAACATTGCTGTGACGAACGCGACCCGCGTGGGACACGCCGCCGCCGCCACGCCAATTCGAATGGAAATCGAGCCTCGACGAACAACGTTTACGTAAACCAGCCATTCGCGGACTGTCGGATACGATTTTCGCTTTTCGCGGGCTCCTCGCCACCGGTAAGCCGAACGTACCTATTATGGCACGCTTTTCACCGGGGAGTGGGGGGTGAGATTGCCATCGATTCTTACACTCCCGGACAAAGGGGTGGCACGCTTTTAAATTAACGTGACTTTTATTATTCATTTAGCATTACGATTAAGCTTTTGTCTCAAACTAATTACCATAATCAATAATTCATACATATTCTACTATCTTCTTCTTCTCTCGTTTAAAGCTACATTCTCTCTGAACGTTCTTTCCAACAGCACTCGCCAATTAATGTTTATATCAACTTCTCAATAAGAGAATAATAAATATTTTCTAAAAAAATCTCACATATACCATTTTTTTTCATAAGGGAAATATACTGCCCAACAAAATTCTAGATGATGAATTTTCTTCTAAAATGGAGCTTGGAACTTCTACTTTAAGGTAACGTTCCTTAATTTTAAGTTCGATGCGTCCTTACCACTGTAACAATTTAAATGGGAGGCTATATTTGCCAATCAAACTTAAAATCCAGAAACATTATCTTAAAGTAGAGGTTCCAAAGGGACACGGTTTAGTTTTACATCAAATATATCTCCGGTTTCGTATACACATATAAATATTTTCGTTGGTTCATTACGTTATTTAAGCGTATTGCGTCATTCTTGCTCCACGCATGCTATACTTACATGGGAACGAGTGAAAATGCACGTCTCGTGTCGATAGATAATCGTGTCGATTCGGTTCGAAACGATTTTATCTTTATTTACCGATTTCCTTTAAAATAAAGATATTTTTATGGACGTTATCTTCTTGTTGCGCTATGCAAGCAATCATTTTATAAAAATAGACGAAAACGTATACACGAGCTGGTACGACAAGATTCAGTTTGAAACTAGTTTGTCTTCGGCTTTTTTTATCGACATTTTATCGACTTGTTATATTATTTTCTGTACATTGCGGCGACGTGTCCTGCGTGTGAACACTTACCATGCGTTTGTTTAAGCGGTCTTTTACAAATCGTTATTTAATCCACTCAACGATATCATCGTAAGCGAGCTGTTTTATTATTAAAACCATGCATCCCAAAACACAATCCTAAAATTTTTTCGTAATTATAACATTTTAAAAACTGTAATATGTGATTTTGTAAGAAATACGTCGAACGACCAATGAATGTATAAACATTTTTAGCGACTTTGTAAAATAGCATTCCAGGAAAAATATTGTACAAACGAAATAATAGTTTCTCTGAAATCGTCTTTAATACAAATCATTGTAATGTTATAAATTAAATATAATTGAAGTAATAAAAATATACATAATAAGATGATAAAATGGGATACTACAAATAACTAAAGTAATAACATATATATTATAGTGATATATTGTATGTTGTATTTAACATACAATGCTAACTAAAAGATTGTCAGTCCTTTATCGAATGCCATATGTGCTCAGATTGCGAAGGCCTGCCATCATCACTTTCATTGCAGTCTATTGTTCAGCATGAAAATCTAAAACAATGGTAACGACGTCCGTAGTAATTAAACTTGAATTCAAACCATTCTGTTATGACATTATTATTGCATTTGTAACACTCGAAATGGTCTGCGCAATACGGCAACAGTTTCTGTAATGTCCTGCGAAATATTGCTTCCTGCTAGTTAATTTCTCTAACTTCGGTAAGTATAAGAAACTTTCTCCATACTCATTTTAGTGTGGCTGTCGTAATATTACGTCATTCGGAATCGAAAACAGTACTGTAATGCAACCATTGCTAATTTTATGATTCGAAGCCAATTTTCACGATGGCAACTCATTTTACATTCGTATGACGCCCATACGGCGACTCCATTGTATGTATATTCATGACAAAGTGGTATCTTATTTTAATTACATTTTTTCATACTGTAAGGTAATCACGTAAAACGTATAAATAAAAACACAAAATCGTTTATTTATAAATACACATAAAATTTCACAGCAGAGCAACGATTTTTATTTCAATTCAACTTTGTGCAGCAAAATCACGATCATTGCAAAATATTGCTTTTTCATTAACCTTATGCACGTCTTTTGATCCATTTCTTTCGTCCAATTAAAGCTAATAAGTTGTTTGTTATTCGAATAAGAATTTATTTGTACAGGAATTAATTCGAGAAACAATTTGAACAAAAATGGTATATTGTATAGCGTTTGCCATAGTTTATTGATTAATTTCTTTCATGTTAATTTTTACAGTTAACATTATTTTCAACTGCTACATCGGAATATATATAGACGGATAAAGGATTATACGATTATATAATAGATTAAATAATTTGTTACGAATAAATAGATATAATAATCTGTTACGAATAAATACATAGAATAATTTGTTGCGAATAATGAATAATTGATATACGAATAAAATATTCTACTAAAAAGAATTCGTCCGAGTAATTATTCTAGATAAATATTTATTCGCAACGATCCGAACAATACCTAACTCTCGTAGAGACCATAGATACACAGCAGAGCCGAAGTCTTTATTTTTCGTCTCCGTGAAACTTTCATTCGTAGAATGGCCCGAACAATTTTCGATTTCGCGTTTCTGTTTCTCGATGTCGCTAATCGTAGATCTGCCAACGTTATACATTCTCGTACTTTTTTGCCGCACTTTCGTCGTTTCCTAGCTTCTGGAGTACCTCCGGTTTCGTATGAACGCTCAGAACCGCGCGTATCCTCTTCGACGCCATTATGCGCATGTTATCATCGCGTACAACATCGACTTCGGGCTGCCTCGATACGAAAGATAAGAGACTGCGGGAAGGATGCTCGCGCGTCGAACGTTACGCCTGAATTGGTTTTGATAGCAGAGGACTCTGGTCTGTGAGTTCACTGTTCGGATATTAGAGCATTTAGACAACGCAACGCCCGGATGGTAGTACGTTCGGATAGCAGGTCTCCGGGTAGCAGTGGCTCTGCTGCATTTGCATTCGAAAACAGGCGGTGAAGTACGAGGTAAGAAAAATCGTTTGCAGCCTGAACGTTCATCTTCGCGATTTAACATTGCTTAGCGGAGTAAAACGTCATCGGTGCGATATCGATGGCGAGACACGATACCCGAAGGGCAGTTTGATCCAGAAGGAGGCGAGACAACGTCATGATTCAAAGTGGATATTCCGCTCGGCGCGATTAATCCGAGAATTTATCGCGATCCTCGCCCGTTGCTTCGTGCTGGAGTAAAGTACGCTGTATAAACATTTTTATTGACCTATTACAGTATTTTGTGGCATTACTCTATCGTCTAAGCATTAGTCTTGTAAAAATCAGCGGAAGTATGCATGTCGAGATGGTATATACAGGTCCAGGTAGAGATTACTATGGCTTTGATTTTACAACGCTATTTTGTGCTTGTAGCAATGCAGTAACACTATTCAACGCTAGACGTTGTAACTATCGATAAAACTTCGATCTTGCCTTGTAACTATGTAACTAAGTTTTCTATTATTCGAACATTCTTGTAAATTAGTTAGAATTAAACCTAGCCTCGTGATTAAGTGAGTTTTCTATTATTCGAACATTAGTTAACACATTAGTTAATATTCGATCCAACGTTGTAATTCAATAAGTAAATTGTGCAGTATCAAGGCATATATACAAATAAGTAAGAATTTAATCTAGCCTTGTAATCATTAAGCAATTCCTCCATTATTCGAATATCCTTTCGCATTAGTAAAATTGAATTCAATATTGTAAGTAACTTTTGCATTGTTTGTACGTCTTTAGAAATAAATAGAAATTAAATCTAGCTTTGTAACTAATAAGAAACTCCTCTAGTATTTGGACATGCTTATATATTAGTTACAATCGAATCCAACATTGTGACTAATAAGTATCTCCTCTATTATCTAAACATCCTCGCAAATAAGTAGGAATTGAATCTGGTTTTGTAATTAACTAGAAGACCACTTCCACGAATGGGGCACTCTTATTTAGGACAAGATAACAAAACCACTAAATAGCTTATCTAATTCTAGGTTGAATGATTTGAAAAATTAGTCCTTTTACTATAAGAATGCATAGTGTCAACGAGTTTTTCCCACGTTGACTTGTTTTATTCTTCATCTTTTCTTAAAATTGCATTTGTCCTATTCATCAACTAATTGTGATGAATTCATCTTGCAAATACCGTTTTTTTATTCACTGAAATTACATATAATATTATATACTCATCTTAAATTACATAAATTATCTTTACACTGTTGGGACAATATCACATTTTACTATATTATTTTACGATAAAAAATAACCGTTGCAATAAAAAGGGATTGGAAAGAAATAACAAAAATCTTTTAATTTCTTAATGTAAAAATTAATGGCATAATGTTTGGGGCACCTTCTATGCCACATGTTTCATTCACCCATTATTTACTGCAGATCTGTACTGTCTTTTCGTGGACACAGAAAATGATTTAATAAATTTCTCAGCACAACCATGACATAACCTTTTATGCCGCATGTTTCATTCACAATAAAAATGGCGCTCTATATAAATAAAGCTGGATAAAAAAGTGCACTATTTTCCACGTTAGAAAGAGCAACGGACGTTAGTTAATTTTAGGGCTCGGTAGGTTCAGCGTTAATTCGCCCGACATGGAACAGCGGATCAGGATTTCGTTGCGTCCTCCGGAGGAGAGGCCTGGCGTGAGCTTGATCAGGCTCGTATTCGCGGCAAACGGATACCCGCATCAGATCGAAATCAATGCGGAATCAGGCTGAATCTCCATTTACGTCTCACTCACCACACCGTCCCGGGCAATATCCGCGCCGAGATTCCCGCGATTATTTATCCGTGGCGCAACGGACACGCGGCCACGGGCCCGCAACAGGGGTCTGCAACCCCACCAAGTCGGCTCCCAACCGCCCACGCTCCACCATAGACGCGTACATGCACAATTTATGCGAAGAATTCCGTGCGCGCAGCTGCATGCCGTCCTTTGCCCGAGTATCCGGATTCCAGCCTGCGGAAATACGAACGGGCCCCGCGATACGATCCAATATCTGCTCCGAATTTACCGTATTCCGCGACAACATTCGTCGTTTTACGAGCTCCGTGTCCGCGCTACAACGACGCATGATTCTGTGTGCTGTAGGGCAAGGGTCTCGGTTACCGATACGCATTACCGATCATGTTTCGTTCATCTATACAGGGTGTGGCACGTGACCCTCGCACAGTGGCCCGGTTCGAAGAGTTCGGTGACATTTAACGAAAAAGTCAATTTTTTCCAAATTGATAACTATTTAATTTGTATTGATTTAGAAAGGTCTATGAATATCAAAAATGAAGAAATTAATGAAATTGAATAAATATTTTAGTTAATATGAATGTTTAAAGTTGAGCGTTTTGAGAGTAGAATATTTCGCCCGACGGAACTCCTCGTGTTCTTCGAGATGTCGTGCTTATTGTGTTCCACATTTTCGCTCAGAATTTTTATATTGTAAACATCGTACCTTCCTAATAAGGAATCATATATTTTTTTAGTCATTATTAACAATATTATATAATATAATATAATATAATACGATACGATACGACACGACACGACACAATACAATACAATACAATATAATATAATATAATAACAATCTAATAAAACTAATTGATTTATATTGACGAATTTAAAATATTCTCTATATTTGACAAAGAGTAACTTTTAATCTGCAACAATCTTCGACTTCTAGGAGAGAAGAATATTTTGTAAACAGCTTGCTTGAAAGAACTGTGAAAATATCATGTCCCTATACAAATCAATTTGGAAGTTATAATTGTTTAAGGACGACCACGTCGTCCCGTCGACCCACGTGTCGCTAACAGATGCGCTCGCCCGCGGGTATCCCATAAAACGTGTTGCATAAAATATTATGCGTACGACATATAAATATGAAATATATATTTAGAAAGTAAAAACTAGTTTGTATAATTACATTTAAACAATTTTTTAAAATCGAAAATAGCAATGAAAATTTATTGAAATTTATTGTTTAACAAATACAAAAAATATTTCGTTACCGGTAGCTAAGAATTACTATTTTGTAATTATTTTTAGTGAAAATTTCATTGGAATATCTCCAATGGTTCAAAATATAACAACTTGTCACTGAATTCTCCAAGACGGACTATTGTGCGCCACGATTTTTCGAGCACTTTCGGCAGTCTTGAAAATGTTTTCAATGAAAGTTAATCAGTATTCAATCGACTACATATTGAAAAATAACAAACTTTAAAAACTATGTTTTTCGACTAAAAGTCAAGGTCACCTTGATTTTTTTTTAAATGGCACTTTGTATTTTCAACTTCGCAGAGTTATTGCTGATGAAACAATGAATTCGACGACATGCTATACTATGACCTTCGGATGACCTTGACTTCAGCAATGAAATATTACGAAAGGTATTATGGAACTACAGTTTTTAAAAAAAGGAATACCGGGAGATTTAATTGTAAGAATTTCCACGTTAAGATCAAATCATTATAATACTAAAGATTTATTAACCCTTTGCTCTACAATTGATTGCACAGCTACGTTGATTAGTCTTTGTTTCTTACTAATAAATTCATATGTCAGACAGAAAATTTATATTTATTATATGGCAACCCTTACTTAAATGTTTAAATATTAATAGTAGATGGGTAGAATTTAACTTCGATTTGAAGAATGCGAATAACGTATATATTTAGTAGATCATATTCGAAATCTTCATAACGAGGCTGATACGATGTTATACAGGAAAGGGTTCATAAGAGAAGGTATTATAGAAAGAACAAAATGTGATTGGAGTTTTTGTACAAAGCATGGACCACATATTATGGAACTGAAAAAGGTAGACAAGAGTTTATTACAAAATTAAGGGGTTTAAAGCCACCAACAGGCGGAAGCTAAAAAACAGTAAACGAAGACTATAATTAAAATGATATTAAAGAGTAAGTTAATTGTAAGATTATAAATGTGCAACAAATGGTAATTTAGAATTAAGCATAATGGATCCAAGTGGATTCATGCCTTTATATTTGTTCAGTAATAAAAGAAAAAGTTGTCGGTCTCATGACAATTATTACCGCACCGATTAATTTCGCTCTATTTTTTTAAGTTTCTTCACTTTTCGCTGATCTGCAGAAATCTGTAATAATAAATATCAAGTTGAATCTGCAACTTGATATTACAAGAAGAAAATATTCAATACATAAAGTGAAATTACTCGTTAACTATTAAATTTAGGAATAATAAAGGTCAACACGTTTTTACTTAGAATTCGACATTACTCCATATTTTTATATAAAAGTTATTCCATTTAAAAAATAAAGTTGACCACCAAATCTCCGAAAAGGCTCTACACAAAAATAAATGTACTACATACTATGCCCCTTTAAACCACGCAACTTTCGTATTGGAAAATTTGTTGCCTGATGTATATTTTGGAAGTCGCAGGCGGTGCACAAGTTGCGTGGACCACCCTGTATCTGCATCCCTCGCAATCTCCGCGTAAGTACACGTTTTTCTGCCGTGTAAGTGTGGTGTCATTGTATTGGTTCTCCACACCCTTAATCGATAGCGGAAGTGGTCGGATTAACGACCGCGCGATGCCGTGTGGCTTTGTCGACCGGCAATCATCGGTCGTTGTTCCGTCGACGGGACCGGATCGCAAATCCGAACGATCAGTCTCGCCAACTAGCACTGTCGTTGGTTGGTATCGTCTTATCTCGGTGCCTCACGGCAAAACAGAAACGACAAAAGACAGCCGTTTCCCGCGAAGAGTGCGTGTCACGCGAGTACGTACGTTTCTTAGTTACAGAACGTTAATTGGCCGGCTGGATGCTGTGTTTATGGTGTAGCAGCCGTCGTAAAACGGTTGCTGATTATTATTAGATATGATCACGCTTAGATTCGACGATATCGCGGATACGCGCTTGGTTCGAATGAAATTTATTACTGCCACTGCACCACGGGAGATTCCAACGAGACTCTGCCAAGTTATTTATCTTTTTGTTCCTGGCGGGACGAGGGGTCGGGGAGGGGAGGGGGATGCAGTGACAACTGCTGCACCATCTTGAAAACTTACGTCATTTTGCAATCGTATGATCGTGATTTGCGATCGTGATTCGGAATTACGATCGATTAGTCAGGTAATTAATATTATTTACTACGTATGTTAAATATTTTTTGCTACGCAAGTAAATTCTTTCCTGTATATGTAAATTTTTTACTACATAAGTAAATTATTCACTATATGAACACATTATTTACAACGTAATCAAATTATTTACTATACAATACAAGCAATAAACACGACACCGAAATAAAGACTACAGCTTTATGATAAGAAAGTAAGATGACCTTGAAGTAACCTTGAAAATGCTTGAGCATTAAGAAACTACTAGTGCCGTTTGACTCCATACAGGAAACACTACAGGTCATGCGTCAGTTCGTCTCTTTTTAAATCACGTGTCCACGAGATCTTTTCCAATCTCAACTGAAATGGGACACCCGGTATATTTTTGACTCGATAATATTCTGGTCAGCGAACCTTGAAACGGCGCTGAAATAATTTAAATCACAGGAAGGGAATTCCCAGATCACTGCGCACTGCTTGGCACCACTGCGATGACGTCAGCATTCGAATGTTGCCGCCAGTAGTTCCATCGAGTGTGGACCCGGCATAACAAGCCCGTCGTGCGGTTTTTCATTGAGCGGTGCCCGCGTTATTAGCGGCAACCGTGGCATTAGCGTCAGCCGTAATAGCACATCTGTTCTACTTATTTTATGTTCCGTCGAAGGAAGAGGTTTTGAGAGATGAGGACGGTAATTTGAGACCATTAAACGCGTCCTCGCGGATCCGTTTAATCCGGACGAAATCTTGATATCTCGATAGCCATATCATGCGACGAGGGACTCCCAGGGACATACGTCACAGAGAAACCAGATATTATAAATTCGTTTAACCAGTTACGTTCGCTTCTCGTTCCACGAATGTCGCCAACGCAGTCACTGAGAATGTTGCCGTGTCGTCCGCTAATATTTTATTAAGTCCCTTAACAGCCACAGGCTTGTCGGTATTAACACGTTTGCTGCCGCTGTCAAACCAGTACGGCGAGCATGAACTGTCCGATTTTTCTCGCTTATAAGTGAAACCGTGATCTTCAGAGGAAAATTAGTAGACACGACGTGGAAAGATTGAGGACATTTAACAACGTCGGTGTATAAAATTAAAAATCCCTGGTTAATTTTCGCGTTACATCTCAACTCAAAGGATTCATCCCGTTGATAAATAAAATTATTATTATTAACAATATTGTAACACAGTGTTTGTCACCGGAACTATTATTACTGAATAATAGTAAGAAATATTACTATTATTACTAAAACAAATAAGCGAATAACGAGATATTTTAGGTAGAGTTTTTATTGACTCGCCCTCTATGTTCAGTGCAACTATGAATATTTAAAATTTGTTAGTTTAAATCGTTTATCGGGCGTCAAAATTATTTTAGCATTATAGCAAGGTCGAGGTCATAATATGGTGAGGTTGAGATTGAGATATTATAATAATGTAACGTTAAGAAGTCAAAAATATACAGGGTGTCTCGCCTTGTTAGAGGGAGCATCTAAAATATCTCACTGAGAAAAACATTGGTTCCTTCAAAGAAGCAAATATTATGATCGGCAAAAGAAATTTGTTGAAGGTTATGTCTCTTGAGATTTCAAGGTCATCGAAGTTTTCTTGATCTATTTTTACCATCACTGTACGATGGCCGAGGTCAAGAATCCAATAATGTTACGACCATCGCGTGACCTTGAGTACGAATAATTCGTAAAAGCAGGGCAATTGACGTAAATAGACATTATCTTCGGTTTTTGAGGAAAGCAAAAATTTCAATTTGTCTTTAGACCCCAACCATAAAATACGAGTTTCGCGCGTATAACAATTCTCTCTGCTCGCAGCCATAGAAATGAAGATAGTCGCGTTTCAAATTTCGCGCCAAAAGTTTATTCGAAGTATACCGAAGCGAATGTATTAGTAGTAGGATTTCGTATAACTACGCGAACAGTTTAACTGGAATCGCGATATCCTGAGCAGCCTGCTTCTTAGCTAGAGGGTGATACGGAACGATAATTACGTTATTTGATCAGAGTGGTCGCCAGTAAATACCGCCTACCATCGCGTTTCCCTGCGTAATTAGCAATAGCCCAAGGTGGCGAAACGTGAAAATCTCTCGGACGATAGTCGATCTAGTCGTTAATAGTCACAGCTGACGCTGAGCGTGTCTTATCTTCCTGCCGATCGATAAACCTGTTGCGAAAGCGACTCAGGAAAATTTCAATTGGCCACGATTTGATCATAATTGTCCTTAATCGGCGCCGTCGTTTCACGAACACCGTAACCGCCATTTTGGTGTGCGCACTAGGTCGGATCGTGGGAGATCGCATAAACTTGACGCAATAATGTACACATTTTAACATGATTAAATTGTTTTATATCCTGCCAGCAGTTTCACATTTTTCGAATCTTATAAGTTTAATTACATTACAAGTTTAATTGTCAGGGACAGTTTATACGTTTTTAAGTACCATTTGCCATAATCGAGAGTTGTATAATTTTGCAACAATGTGTGCAATAAGAGCTTTTTGTATCGCAAGTTGTCTGTTAATAGTTTGCATTAATAATGATAGTATATATTAATAAATATAATATCCATTGACAGTGTATACTAGCAGCTTTATCTTAGCCTTATCTTAATCTTTCCTGTATACAAAAAATAAAATCTTCCCGTTTGTTTATTGCAAGTAATTTACCGTATAAAATAGTGAATGTCGTTCAATCCTCTGTGCCTCGTGTGTCTTTTCTTATATTTCGACTCCCATTGTTTTGTGGAGCTCTCACGATGCTGGTATTCGTCACCAAAGAAGTTCCACACAGTTAGACACTCTTCATTGTAGACAGCTGAAATGATTAATTATGTCTTACAGCACAGACTAGAAAAAAATTAATCGCAAAGAACTGTTAAAATTAATAATAAATAAAATGGTTTCTAACTGAGATGTGTACTTGAAATGATCTGTAGAGAAATAATGAAATTAATAATTGACAATTTACAACTTGCAAAAATTTCTTAACTCATAATTTTATCATTATTTTATTAATTTTATTAGATCGACAATTTAACTATACAATTAACTGATAACTGACGATATTTGACAATTTAAATCATTTACAAAATTTGCAAATGATAATTTGATCAAAGTAATATTATACTTACAATTCAATCGCAACACAATTGATCGTCTTATTAATCATTTACAATTATCTATTTCATTAAATTGAAACTTTTACCGATTTATTAAAAAATCCTTGATTATCTATCATAATAAAAACTATTTACTAACTGTTTCCAATTATTAGTGTATTAGCATAACTTCAAGCCTGGAAGCAACGCTAAAATAATTTAAGTCGCGGAAAGCGACCACTGTGCGCCGCGTCATGTGACCTAACCCCACTCTTACGATTTGAAATCTGGCTTAATCACCTGGCCAGCATGGCCGCGATCATACAACGTTCTCGCTTACAATTCCAGAAACAAACGAGTCACCATAAAATAAAGAGAGGTGATTTTCACACACCTATTTGCGTGTGGTCAGCATTCCACATGACGCAAGTGACCCTCGATTCCTTGTTCACTGGAACGACGTCGACGATGCGATCGATACTCGCGAAAACTGGTACGACAGTGTACCGGTTGCCAAACTCGTCCATCTGAGTCCAGTGGACGACCAACTCTCCGGTGTGTTTGTTCCATGCCAGGTTGTCCACGGATCCGAAAAAGTTGACAGAACGATGGCCTATCACGTTCGAAGTCACGTCATATAAAGATATCGAAGCGTCGGACAAGCCGCCGCCTACGCACAGC
Source organism: Augochlorella aurata (assembly GCA_028455555.1). Lineage (NCBI taxonomy): Eukaryota > Metazoa > Arthropoda > Insecta > Hymenoptera > Halictidae > Augochlorella > Augochlorella aurata. The sequence goes on from CM052159.1 coordinate 9,826,221, forward strand.
AAACTGCCGTGGTAAGGGTGCCATGCTACTGCCTGAAATTAGTAAAAGTGTATTAGATGTACAGGATGTTCCAAAATTATACGCCACGATCACCGTAGCGGGATTCTACATCTCTGGATTGGTAGAAATCAGTTTAAAAAACTTCCTTGAAAATCAACGTCAAATTTTTCTTTTACTGTACTTTATAGTACTCGACGGAAGGAACAGTAGTCTCACAGGAATCATGGGTCTGAAGTCAACCCTTTACATGAAAAACGATGTTAGAAACGAAATACAGTGGTTCCTGAAGTCATTTGACGTAATTTTTTCCTTAGCTAAAATGCAATCCGCGGCTTCGTTTACGAGCTATTAACGAAAAACAATGACCAATGAGAGACAAACTCGGCTGGCGCGAGGCGGCCGAGCCAATAAGCGGAACTGGGCTTCGTCCGCTCGTTGGCCGACCTCGCCCCTCATTGGCCAGTGTTTTTCGTTAATAACTCGCAAACAAAGCTGCGGATTGCATTTTTGCTAAGGGAAAAGTTACTTTAAATAACCTCAGGAACTCCTCACTTCCCGATTTTGAGTAGCTTTTGGGACACCCTGTATGAAAATTGTATGACACGGCCGCTACATCCAAAGTCGTGGTACAATTTCTCGAATAGTGATTCTACATGGAAAAATAAGTAGAAAAGGGAGAGTAACATTTTCTCATTTAAGACTTCGTTCATCGAGAAAAATTTGATTGAAAAAATAATACCATTGAATGGAAATCAAGTGGCGCGTCTGACCATGACATGCCAATTCTACTTCTGGTCATACTACAAGCCACCTTCCCGCATCTTCCAACTCAGTTTTCTCGAAAGCGAAACCTTGAATGAAAAAAATGTTACTCTTTCTTTTCGATTTATTTCTGCGTATATAATCATCCCCTGGCCGGTTGTCCACGACTTTAGGTTTGGCTTTTTTAACATCGTTTTTAATGTAAAGGCTTGATTTGAGATTCATGAGTTCTTCGAAACCGTCGTTTCTTTCGATGTGTACTATCGTTGGAATAAATAAACAATTTAACCATTTGGTCTTGATTGTCAAGGACGAGGAAAATTTTGCACAAAATTTGTTTATCAGATATTCAATGATCCTGAGATGTTGAATGTGTCACATTACACATAATTTCTCGTAACACGTAACTTCACCGTTTTTAACTTGTTTAACACTATTTTTATCGATAATTTGTATTGCACAAATTTATCGAATTAATTTTGTGATGACTATAGTAAAAGTAGAGAAGTGATTAGATAGAAAGCATAGAATATATGAGACCATACTTATAAAAATTATTAAAAAATGTCCTTAATCCATTTTGGTGAAAATATTGTCAAATGAATATTATTAAAAGATGTTTCTTGACGCCTTCGGTAAAAATAGTGTTCAATAATTAAAGATAGAATTAAATGTGCATGTGGTATCTGTCTTTTAAAATTGCAGACAACTTTTATTTTGCATAGATCTAATCATGCACTATTCCATCGAAACGATAGCACGAACTCTATCTAATTTCACACATACTTATTATAGAACTCACACCAGCTTCCCAGCGGTACGCAATATCAAGAGCGGGACGCAGAGACGGCCACCTAAAGATGCGTATGTTCCTATCCTTCGCGGACGAGACGATATAATAGGAATTCATCGACATAGCAATCGTCAATACTTCTTCGTTATGCGCCACTACTGAATTAACCACTTGACCCGTTTTTGCACAGTAAACCGTTATCAACTGTAAGCAGCCCCTGTGAACATCGTTCATTTCTGGTATAACAATTTCTAACAAGAAATTATGTTCCTAAATAAAAAGTAATCGTCTGCAAATTTGTATTAAAAGTTACGTAAAGTAAAATTTAATCTAATTTTTTTAACAAAGATCGGAGATCTAGTAATGGTTATAATAGGTGTCCACCTCTCTTGCAGCGCGGAACATATGAATGATAGAAATAGAATGGACATCTATTATGACCGTCGACGCATCTTCTGAAGAAAATAAAATTAAGATAATATTAATTTTTATTGGTATATCTCTCGAACTTTAGAAATTTGTACATGCCATAAATGCATAATGATCCACAATCTGCTGATAAGTATACCGCCGAATTTATACGTATGTGACATTGATGCATGTAGGTCAAAAGCGGTCAAATAAATTAAGGCTACTGTTATGTCGAAATGATTGATAATTCTTTCGTAATTCTTTGGACTATTTGAATTTACCGGTGATAAGTAGATGCTTACACAACGATGGATTTGTCATCGTGTGACCAACACACGCAATTACCATAACAATGTACTGTATCGGTGGAATCGGCTTGATTACAAGTGGTGGTCCAGATGTTTTTCCTTAATTCAATGTCGTATAATTCGATTTGAGCCGACAATGTACAAATAACTATTTGGTCACCTGAATAAACAGTTTGATGAGAACATGTTATGTATGTTGTATATACATTAATAATGACGGTTGCAGTATATATTAACAAATACAATATTCATTAATATAATATTGATCAATAGTATACAAATACCAATAGCTATAATATTAATACAAATATGCTATCAATAACTTTAATATTAATATACACATACTAATAGCAATTGTAATATTAATATACATACATTAGTAATAGCTATAATGCTAATATACATATATTGTTAATAGTTATAATATTGGTACACATATACCATATTAATAATTACAACACAATAGTATTTGTACAATATTATTGTACAAATACTATTAATAATTATTTATAATATACATATGCTATTAAAAGTTATAATAATAACATGTAGCATTAATATATACTATCAATATATAATATTGACTTTACTATTAATATATGCTATGAACGAATGAGTATTAATTAATAGTAATTGTAAACATTTAATTTTCTGAATGTTCTGAGAAAGTCAGTTTTGAAAAAAATTGCTAGGTTTGATAAAAATTGCTAGTTTTGAAAGCATGAAATTGCGTTGCGTTTTCGAAAGCAAAATACTACAATAATTACTTCTCGAATGAAAACATTAATATTCAGAAGTCGAGATTATAGATTCTAAGTCTAGCTGACGTGATTAATGTACCGGCTCTGACCTGCATTGTTCCATTTCAATACGGTAACTGTCGCCGCCATCACGTGCCATAAATGTGTACCAAATTGAGGCTGGGTGGCTTCGAAAATTGTCACTTTGTCGTTAATCGATGCCGCGATCATGTTCTTCGAGCTCCAGTCGATTAGGTTACGATTCTTTCCTGAGACAACCGACAGCAATTTGTTATTAATATGTACTTCGTGATAACATTGTTTACATATAAATGTAAAGCATTAATTTAAACTTAATTTTAAAACATATTTGATTAGTCTAAATAATTTAATTTACTCAGTTTATATTCCATTCGTCCAGAAAATTATTCAATCTGTATTTGATTCATCGAAATCTGGTGTACTCAATTTCTATTCTTATGGAAATCTAATTTATTCAATTTGTATTTAGTAGAATTCATCATTAGTGTTATAGTATTCATTCCTTAATTCAATTTATCTTTCACGTAATTCATGTTTGAATGTTTTAATTCGTATTTAAAATTCATTTACGTAATTCTGTCATATTTAATTGATTTTTTATTGAATCTTGTTTAAAATTTTGTTTGTACATTTTCATTTAACTACTGTATTTATTCAACTAAAATTTTTCTACTAAAATTATTCTCAATTTAAATAAGTTGTTAATTACTCAAATAAAATTGTAAGTTATTCTCTAATTATCTAAAAAAAGGTAAAGGATATTTTGGCATGATTAAAGAGTAATGATACAGTTCCAAGGAAATATTAATTATTAAAACTGGATTACGTGTGCGCTTATAGATATCGGGCATATCAAATATTAATCCCGCGTTGGTAATCAAAGGCTTCTTTCGAGGCTTCGATCTCCACATTCCATCTGCAGCGTATTGCTCGTTCCACATCTCTCCAGGTTGTGTCGCTAGAATCCCAGGTAATCGGTTCTGGTGCAATACTTCTTTCTGCCCTAATCCTTCGACCACGTTTTCCTTTACCATTGCTTCATGCATCCGATCCTTCCGCCATTTTACATTCAGCGTATTTAACTGAATCATTTATCGTAATTAATAGGTAATATTATTAACCATATTTTCAATATTCGAATACTTGTTTTTGTTCATCGGACAAAAAAATAATGTTTCGAACAAGATCAACCGATTTTCGGTCATCTACAGATTGCAATATAAAAATAAATGTTTCCTTAAACAAAATCAAAGTCACTTTTATTTTTTTAAATTGCATGTTACATTTTTTATTTTATATTATTGTATTTCTTGTCAATAAGAATTCAAGGATCTGTTATACCATGATTTTCGGATGATCTTGACGTTAAATACAACCTCGAGTTTCCAAAAATATGATTTTGAAATAAAAATCAAGTATTCGAATTCAGAAGCGTGTTGTGCTTCAACCAACATAAATGCTACAGCAATAAACTTTACACGAAATAATTCTGCATATTTCTTAAAAATATAGTAGTATAATTCTAATAACATTGCAATGATTCACATCTGTTTGAACAATTTGTTTAACTCAACACTTTCCAGTTCAATAACATAAACATCATTCTTCGCTATATGTTACTGGTTGATATCAGAATAATTTTGACACGACTACAAATTCTGAAGCTGTTTGACAAGTTACAGTTCCCTTACTGAAGATGTTGAAGTCAGTTACCGAAGTTTTACTATTTCCTACAAGACAGGATTTTTAATTGCTGCTAACATCGCGGTTACTTGAACAGTAGTTGCAACAACACACGCATGAGCCGTGGTATCGAATTAGCATAAAGGCCGTCCGGATGTGGGCGCGAGGTATCTTGTTCGTGTTTATCGATGAAGGCATGTAATCTTCGATAATCGATAGAGATAAGATCGAAATCGCAGCGGTGAAGTGGCTCACTACGCAGAAATTACTGTTGTTAGGCATCCAGGAAATCGATCGTGTTTCACAGGAAGAAAGAATTTCCTCGTTCCGCGCCCCTAACATGGCGTCGATCTATCATTCGCGACCTGCACTGATTTCTGACAGGCAATCTCGTGAAGAAATTGTATTTGATCTTTTAAACGCTCCAGTTCTCCAAAATGATACTGCGCGGCAGTAAAAAATAATATAACATTAAAACAAAACAGTAGGTTATCAATAACAAAGTAGCACCGTGGGAATATAATAAAGTAGCAACGTAGCGGTATAGCAATGTGGTGAAATACTAATGTAGTAAAACAGCAGTGTAGAAAATAATAAAAAAGGAGAGACAAAATAGCAAAATTGCAAAGTAATCAAATGACAGAGTAATCAAATATCAAGGTAGCAAAGTAATAAATTGGCAACATAGCAAATTATTATAGTAGTAAAGTAGCGTTAGAAATCAGCGACATGCGAGAGGAGCAAAATAACAAAGTGGCAATGTAGCAAAGTAATGAGATGTTAAAATAAAAAGTAGTAAGTGGAAAGGAGCGAAGCAAGGAGTAGAAAAGTTAAAGTGGAAAAATAATGAACAGCAAAACTACAAAATAACAAAGTAGCAAGTAGCAAGTGGCAAAGATCAAAGTAGCAAATGGAAAAAATTGGATGAGATAAAACGTAGAAAGGACTAAAGTATCAAAATAGCAAAGAAATATCAAAATACCAAGATAGTAAAAACAACAACAACATTCTTAAATTTCGCATTACATTTGTTAATTTTTGCTAGAAATGCAAAATGAACTCTTCGAGATTGCCAAAATCTTCTAACGGCATTCTATAAAATGTTTAATCAGAAATAAAATGAAATAAAACAACTGAATCTGAAATAAAAATAATTCGCCCGCTTATGGAAAAATTTTGATTATTAAAAATAAATTAAATTATGGACGTGGAAATAAATTTTACCTGACTGAACAAAACCAGGTCATCATCTGGAGAATTTCTAGTTGTTTTCCTTGTCAGAAGATAATTTGCTGCATCTATATTGTACTTCTTTCTGGAAACTATGAATCTATCTGCTGCGGAGATCGATTTCGGGAACGACGCAGGAAACTTTTTGCCGTTATTAACGAATCCTAACGTTGGCGATCGAGAGTTGATGATTGAACAAGTTGCATAATCGTCCTGAAATAGGAGAAATGAAAATTCTCATAATTGGTTTCAACTTCCAAAATTATCTAAAAACTCGAGATCTTGAGTACATTAGAAAAACAGTTGTCAAAATAATATATTTTTTATTATATATACATACTACATATATTATTGATATTATTTATATATTTGATAACATAAATAATTTCTCGATTATTTCATCAGTGGGAATTATCTTGAAACAATTTCTCCATTAATATTTGATTTGAACGAAAACTATTAATAATTTGTCTCAATAAAGTCCCTTACACTTTATTTCAATCATGTCAACATTGTCAACATCTTCGTTTCCCATAATGCATTGCAATGCTAGATTTACCTCAATATGGACGTTTCTCTGACGAATTCATTCGAGCAAGAATATTTCAACTGTTATAATAAACAGTAAAAATTGCATAAGTAAATTTCATTAAAACCTCCAATTTAATAAAATCAATTAAAGATTTAATTTCCTGCTGAGGTAACTCTAACAAATGATATCTAATAATATTTACCTGGTAACTACAAGTAAACTTATTTCATATAAAATTAATTAAGCTCCTAGCACAGACTAATTAATAGAAACAATATATCCGGAATGGATAAATGCTTAACGATATCAATGACGAAATTAATGAAACAGTTGTAATAAATAAATAAATAAATAAACAGCAACCCGTTCGAGTTAATTATAGATCGAGTATTATAATATAACGAAGAGGAAACCCGTATTTATCGCCGGCGGAGCCGTTGACATGTGCTCGCTGACAGTCTAGTGTACACTGGAGCGATTTTTCGGCCTAGGTAGAACCGTTCAGCAGAGGCGGAATCGGCTTGTCGGCGTCTTTGATATTCAGATCGGCGATTTCTGGTTTGCGTGCGCAGTTGCATCCGCGCCGGTGCAACACAACGCGTCGATGCACATGCAGCGCGTTTGACGTCCCGGAGCGAGGAGTACAACGCGCGGCCGGGACCCGTTTTCTGCCATTAATTTGTTCCTCCGGTATATGCGCGACTGAATTATTCATAAATATTCAACGACCGCTTTCTGTCAGCGGGATCAAAGTGACCTTGTCGCGGCCGGTGTATTCGAATTGTGGGAAAATCCAGGCCTTTGCGAACCTGGCCGGAGCACACGGTCCGCGACAATACTACGATATGATACCGTCTACCAATAATTGGACCGTTTATTTCGAAAGCGGTGCGAGTCCATTTTTTAAAACGTGAAATAACTTGTAATTTCTGATTAATTCAGTGTAAACTTTTTATTTATAATTAGTTAATGTTTAATATCTTATAAAGTGCCGATGCTTTGTTCAATTTAAAATTGGTCGATAAAAGAAATTGCATAGCAATTGATCATGAAAGTGGTATAAGTCCAATTTCTATAAATATAGGTAATGAGCATTATGAAAAAGAATTTCTTGTATACACCGCAGAATTATTATGATGTTCAAAATAATTTATCTATTTTACACTAAAAGAAAACGAGAGAATTTCGTTTTAGTAAAAAATCTACAAAAGAAAATTTAAAATCGGGAAAGGAAATTTATATAATCAAATTACACATTAATGAATCAGTACAAATATTGCCAGACTTGGCATAATTACTTTATATTTTTGGACAGAACTTTTGGACAACAGAAAATGGACTTGCACCACTTTCAAAATAAATGGTCCAATTATACATTCGAAGTAATTTTTACGTCCTTGGGATATTTAAATAAAAACTTAATGGCACATCAATTTTCTACATTTCCATATTAGAAATAATAGTAAATAGGAATATATGAGTATTCTTTCTCTTTTTGGTTTTTGTTCGAACATCGATAGAAATGTAAAAATTATTTTGTGTTTACAATTATTCACAGCACTGTAGGTGGACTCCTTTAGCTGGGACGCCATTTATATTTAAAAAGGAAAAAGATATCGTATTTGTATAATTCTATTTTCTATCATTTCCAATCTAGGAGCAAACAAATGCCACGTTTGGCTATATTTTTGTTTAAATATTTGCCTCGAGACAAAAATTCGCATTTTGGATTGGCCAGCAAGATCGTATCGTTGAAAATTGTTGTAGAAATGTTAACTGGGCTGTATATGCAAAAAGCAGACAATTTCAAAAGATTGCCAAATGAAAAAAGATGTATTGAAGATGAGGGGGGAGGGGGCAATTGGAGCAAAGTACTATTAAAAAACTCAATCAATCTTTGCCAAAAAGAATAATGACTGTTAATGAATGTAAAGGAGGAGCCACAAAATATTAAGCATTAAATATTATATGGTATACATAATTTTTAGTTAAATGTGCTGTCATTTTGTTCCACACTAATTCCATAAATTATATTATAGTGGAATTTTGTAAGTCTGTACAGAGACATTACCTTAATTGTAATATTAAATAAATGAAAATTAATTCGAAAGTTCCACTCTATTTCTATAAAAATTCCTTTTTTTCATATAAAATTGTTTAGACTGGCGAAATTCAATTCTATTTCATTTTTATATATTTATAGTGCTATTTTGTAAATTTGTATAGAAACAAAACCTTTGTTGAAATATTAAATAAATAAAAATTACGTTAAAACGATAGAACATTGCTGAAAAATAGTGTCCTTGATAACGTTTTTGAGGTCAACGGGAGCTTTTCGTAAATATCTCGAAAAGTAAAGGCAAGTGACCTTGATCAGATATTTCAAGGTCGTCGAAATCAATGTGTAGGGCAAACTACTAAATAACCGGCACGTTTCATCCCCCCGTTGACATAAATCTTACATTTTGTAGTACAATTCTCATGGAACTGTGGTATTTTTTCTCGCCGTTTGGAAAGAAGCATTAAAGAACAACGTTGAATTTATTTATCGTCATTAAATTGTTCCTACATCATCGACGGCAGCCGCCCGACCGGCGCGCGTAACAATTTGCGCGGCATGAAATGCGCTAGAAGTCGATTATCTCGCGATCGCGCGACCCGGCGGGACAACTCCTCGTTAAAATTGTCGACCATGTAATTACTCGAAGCATTAATTGATCCCGCGCGGCTCGATAAACCTCTGGCGACACTTTGTATCGCTGTCGGTCGACCCAGTTGCCATAAGAATGCCACCGAACGGCGCGCGCCGCGGCAACAAAAAATGGCGACTCCGATTGTTGGAAGTATGAAAACATAAAATGTCGTTACGGTTCAGCTGGTGATATATCGCGCCCGCGGCCACGTACGCGCCTCTATAAGCGTTTAGCCGTTTCCCTTAGAGTTTTACGATACGATCGGCATAATTTGTCGCGCGCCGGTCGCGACCGTTACGATACCGACAGCACTAATTCATTAGCGGCCGTTTCTTTCCAGGCCATTTTTCATAGCGCGGGCCGCTATGCGCGCGACCGATATCTGTATTACGGCTCGGCATCGTGAACCTGTTCCCGCCAATGCGACGCACGCATCCGGTCACCGATTTTTTCAACAAATTCTTTCCCTTTGGCCTAAGCTGCGTAATTAATGACACCTCCGACACTCCTGTCCGCACCATTCTAGATCTGAATTTCGATGCAAGAGTGGTAGCGACGGTGGTGAAACAGTGGCATTCGTTTATTTTTATCTACAGTCACCGCCATTAATATTCCGACACCTTTTAAGACGCAATAACTTTTTTGAAACCGGTCTAAGCAATTTGAATCGTTTTGTAGATGATAGAACTAATACACTACGTGATGACTGAATTACTTTATTACAATTTTGTTATTATTATATTATTATATTGGAGCGACAAATGTGTGAGATTGTTTTCAAAAATATTGGGGATTCTTAATGAAATTGTCAATAAAACAAGAGGCGTGTGTGTGTGTGTGACAAAGATCATTTTATTGACAATTGAAAATTTGGTATAAATGGTAATTGTAATAATAAGTTTTCAGCTGTTTTGTTCGCTGTCAGTTGTTTCTTATACTTTACATCATGTTTATTTTGCTGCAACTTTGTTTTTATATTCGAATATATCTTAAAATCCTTCTAAGCTTTCCCTTTTAAACTTTCTAGACCCCATGATGCCAGAGGTCGACTCGGTTCAATTTTCCAAAGTGGTTTCGTCATTCTATTGCAATCTAATATACCTCGTCTTAAAGTAGACACTTGCAGCTTTCATTTAAGCTTAATTGCATATAAATAGCTCCACGAGAAAATATCTTAAAATCCATCTAAACAATCGCTTTGAATACTACTATGTCTACTCGGCTGCATAATACTATATAATCATACGACAAAAAGGGGAACGGACTTATTACATAATCTACTAGTTTAGCTTCATCTAGCTATTCGCATATATTCCTGAATTTTAGCATAATTTTCGGACAGCACAGTGATCGACTCAAATCTTTCTTACTTCCCACGGTGCTGTGTGATGTCACCTCGAACCGGTTAGCAGATGACATTGTGCGCGGATACTGGAACCAACAACACGAACACGCTGGACAACCTTTAATCCTATTCAAGGAATACTGCAGCACCTGCAGCTGCGTTTCTGTGGGTCAACTTCACTGGGGGTCTCCTCCGAGAAAGGGTTGCGCGAGGAGATCAAACAATACACCGTGGCGTTAGCAATCTTACAGGCGTTAACTGCTGGCAGGGATAGGGACACCGACACACGCAAATATTGTCGATAAAGAAGAAAGCCGAGTTTGAAACAGTTCTAGAAATTTGTCATAAGTAGACCGATTGTATGCGTTTACGACAGAAATGAATAATTGAAATTAAAAACGATGGAAATATTAAAAGAAGCTAAGGATACTTGCATATTATTTAAGGACACTTGAAATAATAACTATTTCTTTAAACTGAATTAAATGACTGGAAGTTTTTTAGATTACAGAAGGACTAGATTATTAGGCAATGACTATAATACTTTTTTAAAATTTTGCTATTACTTGGTAAAATTTAAAAATAGTAATGATAATGATAAAATGATAATCATAAAATATTAATAATAATAGTTTTAATAATGTACAGGAATATTTTGTTAATTAATATGGATTAATTAAAATGGATTATTCAGATTATAAAGCAACAATTGGCTCCTCTGGGAAGCGATTTACTAGACTATAGGGAAAACAGGAAATATAAATTTTCGTGCCTTTCCAACGCTGAAAATTATACTAAAGTAATTATATACATAAATATAATTTAACTTCTTTAAGAATTCAAAAAATGATTTTACTGTAAAACGTAATTAATTTATTTTATTCAATATTTCTAATAAAACTATGCTACTTATATGAAGTTGATAACATTTCATTAATTTCTAGATATTGTCAGGAGATTCGGGATAATAAGAGTCACGTTTTATCTTCACACTTTAATTAGTTATATTAAGATATATATATAAACCACATTAGTAGAAGATGTGTGCGTTTCACATGACCACGTGGAGGAGACTGCAACTTCTCAGAAAAGAAACAAACGACGTTGCTAGGGCAGACACGCCCTCTTCAATTAAGTGCTTATAGGGACATGTCGATAAACTAGATTGCGTGGGTAACACTTATCATTCATCATTTTCTTACAGATATTAATGCATAATATTATAAAATAAATCTATCATGAAATAATTCGGAATTTTGTAGTAATATTCGAGCACCTTGAGTTTGTTTACCAGTGCTTGGAAAATGTGCAGTAATCTTTTCAAAGAATAATCAAAATAATAACAGGAACACTATTATTTCACACTTCAAATTGGTACGATATTTTTCTAATATTTCAAAACTTTAATATAAAATGCTAATAATCCCGTTACAGGTACAGTAGCGTAATAAAAGAGAAAAAACTTTAATATAAAGATAATGAAAGACAATTCCTTCGAATAGAGTAATTCCTCACCCTTTATTTGGATTTACCTTTAATAACAAAATGCAGAAGGGTTGAAGAATAATCTTGCATATCTAATAGAAGATTATGGTGGTCATTTTAAGGTTACTGACATCTTGCAAGAAATGTTTATGCTTCCATAACCATAATCCCTTCACAACCCTTCAAATTCTAGTTTGCTAGGTGTTGGCCAGGCAGGTTTACCCTAAGTGCCGGACCTTAACGATGATTGCACAGGTTCGCTGGGGGTCCTTCTCTGTCTTCGACACCTGTGGGAATCTCTATCTTGCGCCAGCTGTTTCGAACGTTTTCGAGCCAGCTTCATGCAAATTCAATTCTAAACGACTCAATTTATTGATCTTAGGTGACGTGTTCTGAAGGGTGCCAGGAGAAAATGATAAAATAGTGTCTGGGAACCCGAGACATCGTCGCAGCTTAAGACTGACAAATTCTGGAGCCGTTTTTGACAGAAAAATTGTGTATTATGCTTTGTCATACACCTACAGATGTCTCGCAGAGATAAATTTGATTCTGTTTCTGATTTGTTATAAACGATCGTAGTGGCAAAATGGAAAGACAGCAAGAAAACACGTAGAAAACATCGAAGTGGCAAAATATTAACCCTTTGCGCTCGAAAACACTTTAACTGTAAATCTAAAGTCATTTTTCTAACTTCTAGTATTTCCATTTTATATAACAAGGTTTTATGCATATAAAATTGAGTGTTGCGACTCAATTAACCCCTTGCACTATAATAACGAGTCAGACTCGTTATACAGATTTCGTGCAAGATCTACTAAATATGAATATTATTAATTCCTTTTAAGTCGAAACAAAATTGCATTCTTCTGTTATCGAAGTCTAGAAGCGAAATTAGATAAAGGCAATACAAGAAACAAAAATTGCCTGGTCCTATTAGAAAAATTATTAAGGACGAATAAATACTAATCAACACAACGTGAAAGAAATCGTAGTGCAAGGGGTTAAACAGATATACTTTTAAGATTTTTTAAAATCTAAACTGTGATAATATAAAAGTTATCATGGAACGTGATATAACAATTTTAGTGGGGCCTCAGACTCGCCGCTCGAGGGTGATGATGGGTGAACCTAGCAAAATAGAGAAAACAAAGCAGCAGGTTGTAAAAACCAAATTAGCAAAATAACAAAGATACAACGAAATATTAAAATAGTAAAAATATCCATAAAAATATTCGCGAGTAAATTTTTGTTATATCTTCAGAGTATTGTATTGTAAAAATGCAAAATAAACTTTGCGAAATTCTAAAAATCTCCTAAAGTTCGGAAGAGTAAGAAGAAGTGAAGGCAAAATAATATCAACAAGAGAACCAAATATCGAAAGATAAGAAGAAGAGAACAAAGAAAAAGAGAAGAAATAAAAATCCCAGCAGAAACCAGCGAAACCGAAATCAAAAATAATTCGTGAATAATCGTTTTGTCAAGTAGATCACCCTATATGTTCCAATTATCCGGTGTTGATATTTATTTCTAATTGCCTCCGCCGGATACCTGAATTGTCAGTTTTAATGTTCGAACATGGTATAGTTCCGCGAGCTCCGCTATCCTATGCAATTATTATTATTAACTATAAGTCGGCCGTGACGAAACGTTTCATTTCCTGCATAATTACTCGATTTTTCCTCTTCACTTTTTCTTTCAATTTTCCGTCCTTCTTCCGCAGATAATTAAGCCGCAGGTTTTGTTCCCGGGTTATATGTTAGACTGTTAATTTTTTCTGGTGCGTCGTTTATGGCCGTGAATGGCCGCGTCCCGGTAACTTCGATACTGGAGCACCGCGTAAACCGTAACGTGTTATTTTGCACGGGCGGCAATAAATTTCGCGGCGAATTGAGCAACCGGACACCTTGTCATGAGGTTACTGCGAGTGCGGAGAGTACTTTTGCAGCGGCCGGTTGCAACAAAAACGGTTCTATGATTTATCGTTCGACTTTTGTAACGCAAACAATG
>CM052159.1:9849306-9869311 GCA_028455555.1 Augochlorella aurata
ATTTGTATATTGTGATATGTTAACAATTTATATTAAATGAAATATAAATAAATATTTGTATATTGTAATGTATTAACAATTTATATTATATAAAATATAAATAAATACTTATTTATTGTAATATATTAACAATTTATATTAAATAAAATATAAATAAATATTTGTATATCGTAATATATTAATATATTGTAATATTCAATATATAAATATGGTGTTTTGTTAAATATTTGTTTAAATATCACAAAAAGAAGCTAAAAGTTACTTCGATTCTATAATGATTCGCAGCACTGTATCTTAAAAGATGCCAAAATATTGAATAAAATATGTCCTTTTTAAAATGGCAGTGTATTGCCGAGAAAACTTTCGATATTCCAGTAACAAGTATGTGGAGAATTGATTAACACTGACGAGGATCGGCAATCGTGACTGATTAGAATTGATAGTTACCATTCCTCCTGGGTCTTAGACTGGCCGATCATCGGAACGGATCATTATGATAGCCGCGTGAGCTAGGAGCGGTCAGTGAGCTCGTTTCTCATCGATCGCTTGTTACGGACACGTGCAGCGCTGTGCTTGAAAAATTTGACCTATTGTAACCTCCTACAAAGAAGACAGTCTACGATCCGTGTAGCCAAAACAAAGTTACGAATGTACGTTAACAGTTATAGTAAGATGTTACTCGGTTTAATTAAAATTAATATTAAAACGTCTGCAGAGTTCAGTCGTAATAGAATTTGGGCGTGGCCATCAGGATTCGTGACAATTCGTTATAGCAACTAATGTATTATAATTAAAACATCCCAAAAATATCATAAAACGAAACCACCCCTTTAGCTGCCTTTCTTTGCATTCGACTTATTTACTCACAGGTATAATAATCAACATCACCATTTTGTAATTGATAAATACCAAATTTAACCAAAAACAGAATTGCGCTTCAAATTATTTCATTAGAGAATCCACAAATTCGTCAATAACAATCTCAATTCTGATCTTCTCATGCTTAAAAACTTTGTCAGGATAGTCAAAAGATAGTTATAACTGTGTACTAAAATCCCATAATAAACAATTTCACAATTTATTAATTAAAAAAATCTGAAGAAACAAAATAACTATTCATCCACCTGATCCAAGAAATTCCTTATAAATCACGATTTTGACTTTTTCATCCTCAAAACATTTATGGACATAGTCAAAAAGCAAGCGTAACTATGCACTAAAATTCCACGATGTCCATCTTTTAGTAATAGAAAAATCCCATAGTTATCCGAACCGAAATCACAATTCACCCGCTTTATCCAAGGAAATCCCCATAATCGTTAATAACAATCCCACCAGTGCTCCCAACCGAGAGGAACAGTGTCAGCGAAGTCTCACGGTACCCACAGCGCCGACACAACCCAGAAAACCAGCCATCACGCATCCCGGCATCCATAAATAAATCTAATCGACTAATTGAAACCTGACTGGGACTTTCGATCTCTCCGAAGGATCTCGCGGTTCACGAATAAAAGAGGTACCAGCGAGCCATAGATGTATGTATTGTAGCTTAGGAAAGCTGACCTGAAACGAAACATTGATGCAGAAACATCGATATGAGCTCGCTCAGATAACGCGCCGGTATCCGCTCGATGGAGAAAACCCATTTATTTCCGCCGCGCCGCGCCGGTCACCGGCAGCTAGGAGATAGATGACAGTTGACCGGCGACAGGCGATCGGCAATCGTATGTTCGTCGCAGCCTGAAATAAGAAGATCTCTCTCTCTCTCTCTGTTCCTGTCTATCGATGCATTCCGTCGGGTGGAGCATATCTCCGTATTCGGCGATCGATCATCCTGACGGATCGTCGATCACGTGGCCGGACCTACTACCCCGGTGCACAGTGGTCCGGAGGTCGGCATTGTTTAGCCAAAAGTCAATTTTTTGACTTTGATATTTCACTACATTTCTTTCTCCTTTAAATTGGATATTTGAATAACTGAACACTATATATTCACTGAATATTCAATTGATATTCAAATATACTGCGAAGAAGAAATACAGGACAGACAAATTTTTGATAAAAATTTACCATCTTTGACTGACGATAGCTCCGCGAGAGATCATCGTAGGGTGATGACTTCCCTTTTTATCGTAAAGCTTGAAATTTCTACTTTAAGATAGTATAACAGGATTTTAAGTTTGATGCACCTTCGTCATAGTAACCCTCTAAATGTCGGGCCATGTTTGTTATATTGAAAATTGCAAAGTTTGCGTGTAGTGAAACATTTTCACAATTGAGATAAGCAACTTATTTAATGCTGACGTGTTAATTGGACTATAGAAGATAAGCTGTAATACCAGACATAGCTTTCCATAGATTAATGTGAAACAGGATGTTTTACTTCACTTCATTCCGCAGTCATTGCATAATTGTACAACTAACTAACTAAATAAATAATATCGTCTTATTGTGAATAATATACTGCATGATACTTGTATCAATAAAAGAAACAACTTTTGTTTAAAAACTTTCTTTTATATCATATTTGTGTCTTATATCTCGATTGAACTTTACATGTCCTTTTTAAATAATATATTTTAGGAAAAGAGAGTTATGTCAAATCATGTACCTTTTGAAACTTATTAATTTTTATCTGATATTACATATATATTCAGTAATATCTATAAGTTAATATACATGTATACATTTTCTATGGTAGATTCATGTATGTATATAAACAATGATGCATGTGCGATAGAAAATGTATACATGTATATTAATTAATAAGTAGTACTAAATATATTTATGATATGGAATAATTAAGTTAATAATATAAATTACCATAAAATTGTATGCGAAATTATTTACTTTTACAAATCTCAGGCCAGTGCAAGAAAAATGATAATAACTCATTTAAAATATTTCGAATATGCAAATAAATCTGCTCATTCAGTACTTTTTCTCTGACCGAATGCATAAAAACAATATTTCATTTTTTTTTTAACTGTATATTACACTACAGCAAACAGTATAATAAAGTCATTGCATTAAGTCAATTTAGCATGACAAAACTTAATGTTAAGTAACAAAAGAGACATATCAGTGACCGTAATGAACTTTTCACGTGAAAGTGCAATGTTGGTGAATAATAGTGCAGATGTTGCAAAAGTCCTCGGGGAAATAATGATTTCGATGGATCGGATTGAGATATTTTCCCGTTAAGGACACGAGAGCCCTTACAAGTTTTTTTCAACGGCGTCCGGAAGCGCTGGCGAAAAGGAAAAAGGAAATTCGAGTCCCGAGGAATGTGCATCGAGCGTGGAGCTGCCAGTTGCATCGCACTACCTGTGCCTTAATGCATGGTTTCACGCGTAATGATGCAATGAACTTCTATCAATCTGCTCACGCGAGGTTCCCGCAGCACTGGCACGAGCATGCAGCCAGCCTTTGCAAGCTGCACGATGCAATATGCATTTTCCCAATGTGAGTCGATTTCCGGTCGGTCCTCGGTCTTTTTCTATGCAAAATACTTGCGGATTCCTGCTGCATAAGTATACAATTTTTGTGTCGACGCTTCCATTAATTTAACCGAATATTAATACAATTTATATCAATATGACTGAATATTAATACAATATGTATCAATATGACTGGATATGAATACAAGTTTTATAACTGAGCATTAATAAAATGTTTGTCACATATTAAATTATATACTGAATCAAGTAAAGAGTATATTCAATGGATATTAAACATAAAGATATATTAAATGTTGAATGAAAATTTTTAATTGAAATATTAAATCTAATATTAAATTAAGTGAACATTGATATGTACGTATAAATATTAAATAAATTTGAATGACAAGTTGAATGATTATTAGATTGAAATATTGAGCTAAAATATTAGATTAAGTATTCAATTTACTTTAGTACTAATAGATTTATACAGATTAAATATTAAATTGATTTCAATGACAGGTTAAAAAATTACATAAATTGATTATCAGCTTAAAATGTTGAGTTGAAACATTGAATTAAATATTCATTCTAGTGAAATCTGAATATCTATATATTAAACATTAAGTTGATTGAAACTACCGAATTATAATATTATATGACATGAATATTACGGTAATGTATTGAATTATGGTATACAATTAAATATGGAAATACAATCTGTGAAATACCTACTGAAAAGATAAGTTAAAATATCCATTTAAATTTTGAATCAATCTATTCAACTGAATATCGAATTAAATTATTTAACTCAATATTAAATTAAAGTATTCGATTGAATCTTGAATTAAAGTATTTGAATACTGTGTGAATATTTGAATATTGAATATTGAGTGAAAGCTTATTTTAAATTAATATTCTATCAAATGTATATTAACAATATTAAACGTATTAAAAATTCATTCACATCGAACAGTATGTAAAATAATTGAATTCAGTATCAATGTAACATTTCTGCAAATGAGATGCACTGAATAATTGATTTCGCTCTCAATCTCACTTAATTCGTGAAGCATTTTTATCGAGCACGGACACGTATCCTCGGGACATTAGTATTATCGTTGTCATAGTCGTTCACATTCTTGTTTCCCAATGGCAACATCCGTTCTAATTAAACGCACATAATCGATCGCGTGGCATTTAGTTACGCGAGAAATTGAAAAGCAGCTGAACTGGATATGTCAGCCTCGAACCACTGACAGTTCAATTACGAATCGGGTGATCGATTATCATTCTTATCGGCGACGTGACACGATAATTATTTATACAGTTAGCCACGTAATTGCACAGTTGTTATGAGCGCCAAGAATGGCTTCAAACATTTCCAGAACATCGAAGCTGATTGAAATTTAGACGAACGTTCATCTTGGATTATTAGAACCGGACGATTCATTAATACCTCAAAAATTTTTGCATTAGCTTGATTTGATTTAACAAGATGCGAGATTTAATTAGATAATTCGGTGATTAGGCGATAATTAACTTATTCTCATTTTCGTAACTTAATTTGTTCCTTGTAGTCGCACAAGCAGAAAATCAATCTTTTGCAAAGAAAATTTAAGTAATATGCAATTAAATATGTTCAAAATTAAATTATTAACGTTCGAAGTAATTAAATTATGTGTATAACATTTATAAATATTAGTAAAATTTTTATTCATTTTTAATTAGTGAGGAATGTATTGAAGTGCCATAAAAAATAATCTTGCTAATAATTGGTCAAGTATTTTTCAAAATCAATTCGTAATAAAGACAACATTGTAAAGAAATGAAAATATCGATAATTTACATTTTCGTAGACTTGAGTGACTTCTGAAATTATTTTAGACTTTAACATCCATAAATGAAAAGAAAAGAATATAATTTAGAAGAATCGGATTTATAGAAAATTTAAAATTTGAACAAGAAATCTAAATATTTATGTGAAATTTGTCTGAAATGTCTGATAATAGGAACTTTTTTCAAGGAACGTATAAACTATTGAAAAAACGTAAGTAAAATTAAATAATGCTAAATTATTCATGTCATGATTAATTACAAATATTATGTTCGGTGTGCATTTCGGTTATAATTGTTCAAATGAAATACATGAAATTATTAAATTCAACCTCTCACTACGATCATGGAACACGCTTTTTAATTTTCTATTTTACTTTTTTATCTTTCAATTAAAAAATTGTTTCTACCTTTTTTTCTTTCTTGTTATTTTGATCTTCTTTTATTTGGTGTGCGTATCTTCTTATATTTGTTAAAATATCAAATTTTACTCAAATGTGAACGGTATATAAAGATTCTTAACTTTTGTCGGCATGTGTACACGGAAAAGCAAAAGGAAATTCTATCATCACGCCTTAAGAATGAAACTTTTACGACCAGGAAACTGAGAGAAAACTGAATAATTCATTCGCCGATTGTTTAAAAATATCGTCCCGGTTTAATGGGGTTTTTACCGTGTCCCGGTCCACGCCTCGTCGTTAATTCCAAGCGGCCGTTCGTCGTTAATTAACCGAAATGGCATAAATGAACCCGTTAAGACAATCGGGTCGATGGTAAACAGGGCCACGGATCCTTAATCGAGGATCTCTCACCCGTTTAATCATTTTGATCACGCGAGTCGCGCCCTGTTCGCTCGGCTTCCTCGAACGCGTAAACCATCCCCAGCGCGCCGTTTTAGGAATAATTGCGAACCGAAAAAGTTTACGAGGCGAACGGGGCCGCCTAATAACGTCCCTTCGACGGTAACCGGTTAATTATCGCGTTTCTATTTCGTACACGCCCCGGCCTTTTTTGGCAGGCGTAAAGAAGCGGACACGGATCCCGTTCCCGTGAATCCATCTCCATGCGGGGAAGCGGATGCAATTGCGCCGCGCTCGCCTGGAAGGCGACTTTTTCACCGCGAAATTGAAATCGTTTTCACGGTAATTTTATTCCCGCAAAAATCGCCGCGGACCGTGTAATGGAAATGCGACGAGGAACTGAAAAACACAGTCGCTGCGAAAAGTACAATCGCGGACAAATAGATCAGGAAAAGAAAGTCTGCACACACTATACACTGTTGTTTAGTCAAATATTTAAGATCAGAAATTCGTTTCATTAGAAATATTTTTAAATTACATTATTCCGTTTTATTTATTACATTACGTTACATTACATTACATTTAATCACATTACATTACATTCAATCACATTACATTACATTCAATCACATTACATTACATTACTGTGACATATTATTTTGTTTTATATTATTTATATTTTTATTTTTCCCCCTCCAGGAAAGATAAGATAATCATTTCAAGGCGGACACTCAAGGAAAATACACGAACATCTACTAAAAAAAAACAGAGCCATCATTTTACAACGCTTCTACAAATGCAAAAAATTTAACCTACACGAAAACAAGGACTCCAGCCAAAGTCATCGCTGACCTCTGAAGACCGTGTTATAGACACTTTGGATTACCTGAAAGAAACTTAACTATGTAACAAAATTTAACAATAAAATCTAACGGCACAAAACTTGTTGCTAATAACCTTGCAGTTGATGCCAACATTAAAATCAAAGGGAAAGAAACGAAAAGAAAAGAAAATTTATTTATATATTCTTTCCACATCTACAATTTTGTAAATGTCGACTTAACCTTTAACGGTCATAAGTCACCTCTGACGTGACATTATGTATTAGGTCTGAATATCTGACGATCGATAAGGGTTAATAAGTTTAACATTCGTCCAATTTCTTTTTAGTTTTGTATTTGTTGCACTCACTTTTATCATGCATGAAATGCATGAAATCCGCAGTGTACTTATAACTTATAAAATATAAGGATAAGGCAGTTTGGAGACAAAATACATAATTCGCATGGAATCAAACGGAAGTGGAATCCGTGCTACTGAACGAAATATTATAATCAAGCTATGGGAAGCAGGCAAAAGTATTCGAAAAATATGAAGACTAATATAGGGAGGCGACACATATTTGCGCAATGAGTTATTAATTTTATATCAGCAGGAATTATCACCTCGGTACCACGTTTACATGTGGAATCATGTTAGTATAGTCATATGATAACGGTAATATTGGAATATAATCGCAAGGTGAAGATATAAAAATATGAAAATATAAAAATATACAAATATGTGGAAATATAGAAATGTAGATATATGTGGAAATATGGAAATATAGAAATATGTGGATATATAGACATGTAGAAATATGTGGAAATATAGAAATATAGAAATACAGAAATATGTATAGAAATATAGAAATATAGAAATATAGAAATATAGAAATATAGAAATACATTCCCGAAAGTATACAAAGCCCCCTCAAGAAAAATATCTCAATGTTTAATTAATTTCATTTTACCCTCCCGCATCTTCAATTTTCGGTCCGTACAAGTCGTCTGCGTCCATAATTAACTCGAGACCTAATTTATTTACTGTCGCGAACCTTTCCTGTTGGACTGGCCACGAACAGAAAAAGAAGGATCTTTCGAAAAAGCCGCGTGTCACAGGAAGAACTCTCGTCGACAGTCGATCCCGGCGTAAGAAGAAACGTTCTCACGGCCTATCTCTCTGGTTAACGGCTGATTGATCGGTTAAACGTATTTACCTGGCCTGTTCCCCGGTTCAGAAACACGTGTAATAACGCGCGAAGTGTATAATTAATAAAGCGAACGATACGCGAGGCTAATTAAACAGGACACGAGAGGCGAACTGAAGGAAATAGCAACTTGTTCTTCTAGTTGAAGATGCTAATTTCGAACGCTGTCCACTTATCCACTCTAATTCCATCGATACTCGGCTAGTATTCGGAATACTCAATTTTGGAAAAAACAGCAAAATTTCTTTATCTCGATTTTCAAAACTAATTATCTCGTGGCGCTGATAACTATCGACTAACTCCAAGGTAATAATTCTTAGCTATAATTTGTTCAATAAAAATTAGTGAATTGATAAATATTAATTAGTGAATTGATAAATATTAATTTGTAAATTGATAAATATAAAATTGTAAATTCACAAATATAAGTTCATAAATTGAGATATGTAACTGCATTTATTAATAAACATAATTGCAGAGAAAAAGTGGGAGGTCATTGTTTCTGCTACAAATTAATGTATTCGAATTAATAAATTAATACATCAATGTATGTAACCTCATTTCTTGATAAATAGAAATCACAGAATTAATAAACCCAAATTCATACATCAATAAATTGTTATCTCTAACTTCATCTCTTGAGAAATATAAGTTACAATATTAGTAAATCATTGAACTATAGTTACATTATATAATTAACTGTCGAAAAATTATATTATGTGAATTCGTGAACCAATATAGATACCTTCCAGTTATAAATCAATAAATCGTTTGAATTAACAAACTAATGAACTTTTCAGCAATAAATTAATAAAATCATGCTATTTTCCTTTTCTATCGAAATACATATTATTATAAAACTCAATAAAATCGATACAATTTCTTATATATTGCAAAATTTAATGAAATCAATATAAATTCTTGAATATTACGAAATTTCATAATATACGAAGTGAACAAACCTAAGATAATCTTCTAAAACGACTTGATCATCAATTGCATAGTATTCTTCGTTCTTAATCGTTTCCATCATTTTTATATCGTCCCTCTTTTTTTATATTTTAAAATTCCATTATTCTTCACAAGGAAAAAGCCATTCGAGAATCGTTTTTCATAATAAATCAAAAGAAACAGTGGAAAGGAGTGCAACTAGAGCTTGTTGTAACAGTAATAGGTACCTTCAGCCTAGTACACATTTTCGAAACCCTAATTAACAACCTCACTCGAGCAGTAAAACGGTATCGCCTCGTTCCACGGCACAAGACAAACTGTCATCGAAGCTCGCGTGTCTAAAACCTAATTCCCGGCGACCGGACTTTTCTCGCTCCTCAAAAGGGTTAACGAGGGAATAAATCGCCGGGGAATCAAACGGCGAGCGCGGCTCAGAATTCGCAGACCGGGGTTCCCCGCGCGATCGAGATCCGATCCGCGTTTAATCGTGCGTGAACCCGGGCCGAGCTCGCGTGCGAGCCCGAGCCGGCACGCACAAACGCTTGGCTTCGGCTTCAGCTTCGGCTTCGAGATTCGAGCCGATCGCACGTGGAGAGCCTATGCCGAGGCTAGGGAAAAGAACAAAAGGAACCGTTTTCACGAGGAACCTCCGGGATCGTCGCGTGACGACGATGCTTGCGCAACAGAGCCAAGGAGATCGTTGTCGTCGCGGCCGTCGCGTGGGCGTGCTACATAGTTCTTGTTACGTACGGAGAATTTTCTCGCTCGTTTTTCAATTTTTCGAAATCTCCCTTCCTTTTGTTTCGTTTCGTTCCCCGTCGTTTCGTTTCGACTCGTAGTGGAAGTCGGACATTATGCGAAACGTTTCGAACAAATATTTATTTACGCTAGTTAACCGAATTTTATCATTTCTATTATTTCTACCATTTGTACCATTTCTACCATTTCTACCATTTCTACCATTTCTACCATTTCTACCATTTCTACCATTTCTGCAGGGTGACATACTCAAATCGTCTCAGGTGTACAAATAATGCAATCCACATAAATGAATTTGGAAGTATTGTAAAGTAAGATGAAGATCGAGGCACCCATAAGCACCCATTGCAGTGTTCAATTGATCACATTGTCGACGATGTATTATATTAACGAATATAATAACATTATATTTGACGAATAAATTCCTACGACAGACAGAAAAATTATATTTGCTATACAGCATTCTTTATTTCAATGCTTAAATATTAATGGTAGGTGTAAAGTAGGACTTTAATTTCGACTTGAAAGATGTGAATAACGTACATACTTAGTAGATCATGTTCAAAAACTTCATAACGAGTCTGACGCGATATTATAGGGCAAAAGGTTAGACTGATTAAATATTATAGACGTTAAAACGTTTTTCTATATTATTATTGTAATTTTGACAAATCGATCTAGTCGAATATCTTGCAAATCGTTGACGATACCGGAAAATATTTCAAATAAAAGTTGGATAGTTTCCAGGATCACATGATCTTCTATTAATGACTTGTCTAGGACGACGCGTAAAGAATATGCCATGCCCGACTTCATTTTTGAAATTTGAATCGCATACTTTTTGTTGCGCCAAGTTATGCAGTTCGTTATTTTCTACATAAGAGTAGTAAGTCACTCGTGTAAACGTAAAATATAAATTCATAATAAAATTAATATAAAAACATAATAAACGTAATATAAATGCTCACCGATCTAAAAATTTTGTCCAGTAAGCGTAATCTCGGGAATCTGCAAAGTCCTGTGGCGACCGGAGTGCCGTCAACATCTCCTCTTATTACTTCAAACTCTTGATTTTGGTATGGTAACTGAATTCGCCGCATTTTTTTTGCTTTCTATCATTAATTACCCTGATAATGTACGCGCGCGATTGCTCAAAATTTGATTTAAAATTTCCGAATGGATAAATAACTTATCAGATACTATATCTTATTGTTTTCTGCAAAACTACTGTATTTAATTTTCACTAATTTTCCCAGACCTAATTTTCATTTTAATGATCAGCGAAGTCTATATTTAAATACTCTTAATCTACCTGTGTGGTTGTCCAAAATTTTACTTAAAAATTCTGAACTGGTAAATAACTTATTGGATATCGTAGCTTATTATTTTCTGTAAAACTGCTGTCCTTAATTTTCATTAATTTTCGCAGTATTAATTTTAATTTAACGACCGGTGCGATCTACAGTTTAATCTATTTTACACATAGTTATTCGTTGCACTGCAACTATACAATGCAAATTGAATCAAATAGTTGAACGACTGAGACGTACGACACTGATCACGAAATATTGCACAGATTTTGCAAAGCTACCGGAAGCAATTTCAAACACTTCGAAACGGGTACGGCAAACCGATTCTGGCACAGGACAACGTTCGACTGAATCATTCGATGGACAGTATTCGAAAATGTAAATAGAGAACCATCGATAGCTGTGTTTATAACTGTGCCAATTGTACGAGGACACTTCGCAGCTTAGGCATCTTATAGAGGTGTGCAAGGTATGGAAAATATCGAAATCTCGATGTTTCCGACGAGACGAGAAACTTGTGATAATATGAGACCTGTTCTCGAAAGTATCTTGAAAGTCAAGAGTATCGAGATTTTCGAACATTTTCTAAAATATTGACATTGTATCAATTAGATAATAAGTATTGATATTGTAGATTATTCGTTTTCAATTCATTAAAGAATATTAATATCCTATTCATTTGAGAATATTGATATAGCAAATTATAGAATTTGAGAACATTAGAAAATATTGATATTGCAAATTATTTATATTGAATTTATTAGAGTATATTTAAATTCTAGGTATTGTTGTTGGTATTGAGACTGATATTCATTGAAGAATATTAATATCGTATTCATTTGAGGATATTCATATGGTAAATTATTGAATTTGGAAACATTAGAAAATGTTGATATTGCAAATTATTTATAGTGAATTTATTAGAGAATATTTAAATTCTAGATATTGTTTTTGTGAATCATTGAGACTAATATTCATTAAAGAATATTAATATCGTATTCATTTGTGAATATCGATATTGAATATATTACTGAAGATCATTAATATTTAATACATTAGTGAATATTAATATTGTTTATATTAGAAAATATTCATATTGTAAATTATTGACAATGGGTACATTAAAAAATAATGATTAGGTATCGTCTGTTGTAATCTTAAAAGAAAGCAAAAAGAAAATGAACAGAAAATATAAAATAGAATATTTTGCATGAATACTGCTGCCTCGTACTTCTATACACGCGCACGCACACACATATGTACGTATTCTCGTTTAGAGCAACTGTCAACGAAATCATTTCCAAAGAAACTATTGTCCTACGATCTTTCATTGTCCCTATTGTCCTTTGCCGTCTCTTACATTTCGCGTTCATAATCGTTCGAAAACCAGTTCCCATTTTGGATTCGTCGAAGGGAGGGAGAACGAAGAACACCCTCGGCCATCGTAAATGCTACGGGGGTTGGACATGGGGTTGCCTATCCAATCCTGAAAGAGGCGAGGGTCGCAAAGCTACGGGGGGAACCAGACAAAACACCCTTCGTTAAACGAATCCTAGGACGATTCACTTGACCGTCGAATTTTCCAGTTCCTAAAACGTCTTTCAATGGATTGCGTTGCATGCTGCTGCATTCTGGATTGCAGCTATCTACTATGTTCGGCAGCTGTGTATTTGAAACTGCTGGAT
This sequence comes from Augochlorella aurata, assembly GCA_028455555.1. Classification (NCBI taxonomy): domain Eukaryota; kingdom Metazoa; phylum Arthropoda; class Insecta; order Hymenoptera; family Halictidae; genus Augochlorella; species Augochlorella aurata. The sequence goes on from CM052159.1 coordinate 9,862,117, forward strand.
GGAACGTTGCAATTGTGAAATAAAAAAGAGCCTGTACAGATTCCTAATCGAAATACTTAAATGTTTCTCTAACTGTCGAAGTAATAAATTGTGTAACAATTAAGAACAATTGATGCATTGAACTGAGACAGTGTTACAACTTACTTAATTGTTGAATATGGCTTATGAATTAAGAATGATTGAAGCATTCAACACAATCACAAAATTAAATCAACTATCTACTTGTTTAATTATCGAGCAGTGGAACAATCGAGCAAATTAAGAACAATTGAAAAGCATTGAACTATCGCAATATTAAATGAACTAGTAGATTATTTAATTATTGAATATTTTAATAATCGAGGAATGGAACCATTAAAAGTCATTGAAGCATTGAACTATTAAAATATCAAATACCAAATACAATATATTTATAATATACATTTTTAAAATATATTACAAACATACGGCTATAAAATATATATTAAAATATAAAATATATATATATTATTTTGCATAGAAGTCCGCAGTGCATGCATATACCACATTCCTCATTCCACACATTATTTAATAAAACACCGAGATGATAAATTTTTGTAAATGTCATTTTCAGTTAATACACCTAATTTCTTCTATTTTAGAAATGCGTTATCGCCGTAAATGCATGAAGATCCACAGTCTAGCAATTAGGCAATTGCAATTGCCAGACAAAGTTGTTCTTCTTTTTGACAATTTTGCATATTTAATGGTTCTTCCATTTCCCAGTTACGTTACCCTAGAATTGCAACCGAGTGCAACCGCATATCATATTATTAACGCGGCTGAACGCAACGGTTGACTAGCGTTTCCAAGTAAACAGTTCTGTGCGTAACTATATGTAGGTAATAGACTTCTATCAATTTAGTCGTACAAGCCGTCTTTCGCCTTGCTCCTTCATTTCCCCATCGGCCGGTAGCTCGCCCATAATTATTACCCTGTCGCTGCTCGCATGACGAATTGCAACTTTGCTGCATCCGCAACAGACCCGTCCGACGCCGCGAAATACTCTGCAAATCAAATTTCCTGGCCAAAAATCAGCTTTTTTTTATGTTCGTGTCCTGCGCTATTATCAAACAATATTTTATTCTCAGCAATTAAAATTAATATGTCTATATACAAGGTGTCTTCGAAAGGTATATATAAGTGGTCACCGGATAATTCCTCATAAAAACAAAAAGAATATGGAATAATTTTTACGTATGTATTACACAAAGAAAATTTTCAAACTCGATTTTCAAATAAACTATGTTTTAAACAAAGAAACAGTTATCCTATATTTTTTCCATGTTTTCTTATGAGTAATTATCTGGTGCCCGTTTGTACATAATTTTCAAATACACTCATTGCTATATATTAATTTCTATTAAAAAACTAATACGATTAAAATTTTTATTAAAAATAAATTATAATTGTAGTTTCTATTAAAAATTTACTACAGTGAGAAATCAATTATATTTGTAAATTCTATTCAAAATCAATTATAACGGTAATTCATATCAAGAATCATTCTGTTAAGAATCAATTATAATTGCAAGTTCTATAAAAAATGAATTATAATCGTCTTTTAGATAGGGTTCGATAAAAATCGTAATTATAATTCATTTTTGATAAAAATATAATTGATTTTCATTAATCAATTATAATTGGTCATTAATAGAAATTTTAATTGCAGTAGACTATTACTGTTATAACTTATTTATAGATATAAATGTTGATTCTAATTGTTCTTCAAGTAAAAATTTTAATTATAATTGATCGTAAAATAGAAATTTTAATTGTAATTGATTTTGTATAGAAATTATAATCCTATACAGTACTTAAGTAGTAAAACTATAGAATAAAAAATGCATTTCATACTTAATGTCTAAATAGTTGATTTTAAAATAAATATTAAAATTGCAAATGTGTTTTAAATAGGGTTCAATAGATAACAAGATTATAATTGTTTTCTTTTGAAATAAAATCTCGATTCAAATTTTACTTAGAAAATTGATAAAATTGTTTAAAAAACTGTTGGCCGTCGTCGACGTTACCGTGCAACGGAATAGCAATTTTATTGCAATATATCATCCTTCCTCCGGCTGACAATCACGAGATTGTACAACTACCAGCGAATCTCGCATAATTCGCAGATACAGTTCTCGAAACTGACGATTGTCACAAACGCCCTTCCGGCATCTAGCAGTGGAATCGTGACCGTAGATGTTGCAGGAGGATGCCTGGCCGGCAGAGGTGCAGGCGTGCAGTTAAGAGGAGGACGGAATGTGGGGGATCATCGGGCAATTTGAACGTGTCGAAACGTTTCGACGTCGTTCATTAAGCCGGTACGTGGGGCAGCGTGGGTAGAGGCGACGCGACGACGAGGAGAACGGAGGAGAACGCGGTGCGCGCGTCCCAGGAATCGCCGTTCACCGAGATTCCATCAATAATCGCAGGTTGCTCGGCAATCGGGCGGAGCCCGGAACTGTTCTGCAGTCGCGGTGGCCCGCGACGAACGAGCCCGTGCTCTCAGAAGCAAAGGAATTTCTACGGAATTCGCTTGGAAATCCTTTATGGAGGTTTCGTGTGGAAGTCGTTTGCATTCGTGCCGCCGCAGATTTCGTTTCAGATAAAATATCGCGCGGTGTAACGCTCGCGAAATTAGGGTAGCTTCGAGATATATCGGTTCGTCGCTGGCTTTCGAATTTGCTTGGGAGCCACAGGTGTTTCGCGCCGTTGCGAAAATTCCTACCGATACATTCTTGGGTTAAACTTTACTTTAGGGGTCCAAAGATTTTTAGCTTTTTTATGTATATTCCCGTAGATTTTATTGAGAAGATTTCAAAAATTCAAGTCCCAAGATGCGCAAACCATTGGCTCGAAAGTTATACGCGTTCAAAGTTGACGCAAGCTAAGCTAACTCTATCCATTGAAGTAAAGATTAGGTGAATAAAATATGGAGCATTCGAATTGTAATACCAAAATGACTACTCGACTCTGCGTCTGCTGCCAACTAGCGGCTCTTGTAAAAAATTTCTTTGACATTTGTGCTGTCATCTAGCGGCGCCACTCGCGGAACTATGTGTCGAAAATGCTTGAAATTCACGAAATTTGAACCTGTATAACTCTCGAACCAATGGGTTGCGCACTTTGGGACTTGAATTATTTGTGTTTTCTCGAGAAACTCTACGGGAATATACATAAAAAAGCCAAAAAACTCTGGACCCTTAAAGTAAAGGCCAGTTTTTAATTTTTCTAAGAAAATATAAATTTAAGTTTCAGCTTTGTTTTACAATTGTTTAAAAGTAAAAATCGTATAAAATGACCAAATTATTCGTTGCTTCCGAAATCCCTTCTTGTATTTAGAACCTTCTTGTTGATTCATAAATTAGAAATTGGTATCGGATTTTCGAAAGTTTTCATAACTATAGAAATGGCCGCAGTTCGAAGAAAATGCAGCTGCTTTTACCTCAAAAAATCAACTTTCAGTGCTTATAGAAAATTAAATAATCATCGTACCTCCGAAGATTTTGCGACGTCCAGATTAAAAAATATACTTTCGAAAAAAACATGAAAGAAGTTTTAAGGTAACTTCTCTCTTTGGCAAGGTAAAAGTTTTGAAACTTTACCTTCAGTCACTGAACATTTGAATTTCGAAATATCGCTTTCATATAACATTTTACACAATTGAAACTTTGAAAAAATTCAAAGAAAAAAGTCGATATTTTTGATCCGGAAGGGTGGTGTCGCCTCTGAAGCAATAAGAAGATTTCTCTAGCAAAGAAACAAGGTAGCCTAACGCAACGTAGTAGGAAACAGGTAACGAAGAACAATGTAGCAGAGAAGAAATTATCGGAGAACAAAGTAGTAAGAGGCATAGTAACAAATAAGAAAAAAAACTTTTAGCCAAAGGGTGGAGAGAAGAAGTAATAGTAAGCAAAGTAGCAAGAAACTAAAGTAGCAAGAAACTAAAGTAGCAAATGCACAAAGTAGCAAGAAAATAAAGTAGCAAATGCACAAAGTAGCAAATGCACAAAGTAACAAGCTGTAAAGTAGCAATGAATCAAATAGTGAGAAACATCGCGGCAAAGAGACAAAGTAACCTAAAGCAGCGTAGCAAGAAACATAAAACGAAACATGAACGAAATTATAATAAATTGAGTAGGGAACAATGTAGCTGGAGACAAAGTTGCAAAGAAACAAAGCAACGTTGAATGAAGTAGCGTGGGAACTTGGCAATTTTGAACAAAGCAGCAAGGAAGCCATGTTATTTTGAACAAAGTAGCAGAGAAGCTAGGCAATATTGAACAAAGTTGCAAGCAAACTGACATATCTTGAACAAAGCTGCAAGTAAGCTGGCATATCTTGAACAAAGTTGCAAGCAAGCTGGCATATCCTGAACAAAGTAGCAAGCAAGCTAGCATATCTTGATCAAAGTAGCAGAGAAACTAGGCAATCTTGAACAAAGTAGCAGAAAGGCTAGGCAATCTTGAACAAAATAGCAAGGGAGCTAAGCAACAAAGAAACTACTGGTACAAGACAAGTAACAAGAAAACAAAGTAGCACAGAATAAGGTAGCAAGGTGCAAAGCAGCAACGAAACAAAGTAGCTAGGGAACAACGTGCCCCGAAGCAGAGTAGCAATAAACAAGTTTCGGTGAACAACGTAGCAGATAACAAATTACCATAGAACAAAGTAGCAATGAAATTACTACTGATCTTTCCTTAACGATAAATTATATTTAATATTATTATGTTATAATTTGTGATTTAAATTAATTTGGAATTTAAATTTGTTTATTACGTACTTTAAAGTAGTTTGACAAAAGTAAAACTGAACGAGACTGGACTTACGAGTTTTTATCTCAAAAGCTACTTACTGGGTTCCGTGTATTCATATTTTGTAAGAATGGAATTGGTTTTCTATATTCTAAATAATTTTTCTGTATTGAAATTTTTTGCACGCATTGAAAATTTTAAGAGAATTAATTTTATTTTTTAGGTACATATTGTGTCACCGATAAGTCGTATTAAATTAGTCACTTTTGGTCGTCAATGACAGCGTTTGTGACAAAAATAAAATATAAATGTAATCAATAAATTATGAACAAAAACACTATATTATAATACGAAATTCTTATTCGAACAACAAAAATTTTGTTAACCAAATGAACTTTTATTCTGTTAGATTGTTATCTAGATAAATTAGTTCCGTCAATCCTTATCTCTTTACCGTCATCCGAATAAACTTCAGCGCAACTCTGCTGCAGACACAGTTTCCGTGAAGGTATCATTCGATATTAATTTTCTGTGCTGTCATTCTCAGGCATTCGGTTGCAACACGCGAATGGGAGACCGGAATTATCATCCCTATAATTTATCACGAATACTTCTGCGAATTTATATTCAAAATAAAAAAGAAACGCTTTAACAACGCGAAAGCGAAAGCAAGGGATCAACAGTCGCCCCAGAATATTGTTTACCACGTTCATGCGTGACAGCGCTATCAAACAATCGAAATATATGGCTGGACCGATACGATCTCGGCGTTGCTAACATTCTATCAAAGCTTACTCACCACCATCGGCGCGGCGCGGCGGCGGTGAGACGTCGGAAAAACAGCCTCAACATCGGTAAAAATTCCGTCGTCATTTGCATGGAACATTGTCTCGTAATCCTTCTTATGCAACCGTAATCCTTCGGCCGGACAAATTGTCGCGATCAGGACAATGAGACTGACAATAAACTGACAATGAGACCACACGCGGTGGACTCGCGCTTCAATCAATATGCTTGTCATTATTATTATTATTATTATTATTATTGTTATTGTTACTGGTATCCTTTGTCTTATTCACTCATCAAGTCGATTCCATAGTTTCGCTAGTTATAGTGAAATTAATTTCTTTAGTAATATATTCGACAAAATTAAATTAGAATATTAAAGATACGAGAGAGTTGAACACATAATCACTGTAAATATTTTTCCAGTTTTGTCTGTCATCACTGAATAAAGTATCTTGATTTCTAGGATCAATTTCCGAGAAATTTATTCGCCAAAGGGATTAATTCGGAAAAGAATTAATTTATAGAAGGGTTTTAAAAATCATGGGAAAGTTTATTTGGGAGATAACTAATTTTTAAAAGAATTTATTTGGAAAAGGGTTAATTCAGAAAAGGGTCAGTTTGCAAAGGGTCGAGTTATTTTTCGAAAGGGTACATTCGCAAAACGGTTAATTTGCAAACAGGCTTTAAGAAATTGCAAAAAGGATTAATTTAAAAGAGGATCAATTTTCAAAATAATTGATTTCAAAGAGATGTTAATTTGCAAAAGGGTTAATTTGCTAAATGTTAGCTTGAGCGATGATTAATGAGCAAACGAATTCATTTACGTGAAGGTTCATTCTCAGAATGGTTAATTTTTAAAATGATTTTAAAAAATTGCGAAGGCGTCAATTTCTAAATTGTCAATTTTCGAAAAGATTAACGTGAAAGGCGGGTTAGTTAATAAACGAATTAATTTACAAGAAAGGTTAATTCGCAGAAGGACTAATTTGCATAACGGTTGATTCGCAAAGGGGTTTAATAAAATTTTGCGAAAGGGTGAATTTGAATGACCATGAATGATTATACTCACTAAATTCCTAATGAAAGCGACTTCTATCATAGGCGTTTAAAATGGAGTGATACCATTTAAAAAAATTAAAGTGACCTTGATATCGCTAAAAAAATTAACACAAAAACAAATACTTTTATAACATCGTGCGAGCCCTACTGAATCATTCAATTTTTTTTTTTATTCTGCGTCCCATCAACCATCAAGTGGGTTATTAGCGACTGTAGACAGAGTTAAAGTTTGTGATACAGGTGGGACTGTTTCAGGAAATGCAGAAACTTCTCCATTGCTTCTTTGTTCTTCAGTGTGTCTTCTAAAGGAGGTCTGATATTATAGTATTGTCTTTCCCAGCGGTGAATTTTGCAGTGTAGGATGATGTGCTCAACTATCAGAGAAGTGTTACATGTTCCACAGGTTGGAGGTTCTTCTTTGTTGAGGAGGTATTGGTGGGTAAGTTTCGTATGACCTAGTATTATCCTTGAAACTGCGACCTGATCGTGTCTTGGGAGGGTGTGGGATATGCTCTTTTTGAAGAAGTTATCTTTTAGTGTTCTTAGTCGTAGGGAGGATGAACTTTTCCATA
>CM052159.1:9869411-9881642 GCA_028455555.1 Augochlorella aurata
AATATTAAAATATATATTATTAAATTATAATGTCCTTTTAACTATTAACAATTTAAGGGGCAATCTTTGAATTAGTTTTTACAATTAAGCTAAGTTATTTAATACTATAATTTGCTATAAAATTTAATGTCTTTTTATAATATTCTATAATATCATAATTGGTAATCGTAATATTAGAATTCTAACGTGATCATGTTCGATATACAGTCGGTGTGAAAAGTATTCGGAGACCTTTTAAACGGAGGGAAAGGCAAAATGCAATTTCTTACTTTGATACTGTTTTCGAAGAATTTACTGAATCGATTACACTGATTCTATGTTAAAAGATAAGTCTAAAAGAAAGAGCACCATTCTTTTATTTAAGGCTCCGTTTTCGAAAAAAACTGAATTAAAAAATGCGTCGAATTCGCGTGGCTTGTAGTATGGCGAGAAGTGGAATGGGTTTGTCATGCCAGACGTGATACTTGATTAGTGTTCAGTAGTATTATTTCTTTCAACCCACCTTTTCTCGAAAACGTAACTCTGAATGAAAACAATTTATTTTATATTTTCGACTTATTTTTTAACGTAGAATTAGTAGTTATCCGATTGTATCAACAATTATATCGCACCCTGTATATCAATCACAAGTTTTATTTTTGTAACGTCTAAAATGAAATAATATAGAATAAAGATAAAGTGAATAAAATAATAACTAATATAGTATAAGGATAAAGGAAAATATATGTAAAATAAAAAATTATTTTGCAGAATGGTGTTAAAAAATCTCAAAGTCGAAACAAAATCCAATTTCTCGTTTGGGTGCCATTTTTGCAACTTTTATTTATGTAACGTTTACAAATTTTTAGATAAAGCAAAGTATACGTCCCATATTAATATAAGTTATTATTAATATAAGTCCGATAAGAAATTATTTCGCAGCATCGTGACAAAAAAGACCCAAAGTTAAATCGAAATGCAATTTGCATACGAGAACAATCTGAATTTTAATATTCCAAAAGTTATTAAATTTTAGCAGGTTATCTCTGAAATTGTGAAACGATTGCAACCAAATATTTCTAGTTAACTAATAATTCCAATATCGTTAAACCTTAACACTCCCCCCGATCGAACAGATAATCGTGTAACTGTAACTTCGTAATTTCGATCGGGTTACAATGGCGGTCGATTAACGAGCCAATAGGAAGAGAGTATCTTCAATCAGAAGGTAGCTTTCACGTTCAGACTCTTTTAATGTTACGAGATAACAATCGAGCTTCTATTACCACTAGTGAAGATTATCATTCGCGGGTGAATTCGCGCCATAGTTCGATCTGCGAGCAGAAACACTGGCGGAAAGATTGGCATTCCACGGTAGATCGGCTGATAACTATAGATAGGGGGAAAGTGATTAGCTTCTGATTGAAAAAAGGCGAAAAACCAGGCGAAATGAAAGGTCGATAAAAACGTGTAGACTGATGGGATTCGATTCGGTCCAACGGTATATACTGTTTGCTGCTGTATTTTCACTTGTACACGAAACTTGTAATATTCTCACCGTAGAACCTGTTTTTGCTAAATGTTGTACATTTTGCTGAATTTGTTGCAAAAACTTTCACTGCAAATATCTTTCACGTGCGTGTAATTTAAATGAGAATAAAGACGCTGTTTTAATTTATAATTCTTGTAAAATGTTTCATACGTTTATTATAAAGAATTTGAAGTGAAACATTTTATTTTCTGTTACATGTTAGAATGTTCCTGCATTCTTCTCAATTTATTCAAATGATTATTAATATACTTTTATTTAACCTACATTTAGTCCAATTTACTTGAGATAATTTTTATTCAATTTATAAGAGTTCAATTTTCTTGAGATAATTTTTATTTTGCATAAAGATCCGCAGTCTGATAATTACTGATAGCAAATGATGAATATATTTTTCTGAGTCATTCGTTGAGTCGAACATTGTCAGGTTTTTATTACAGTATAACATCCTTCCATTAATTCTATTTAAACAAAACTTTCATTACCTTGGTTATCATTTCTGTTACTTCAAATTCTGTCATTGTATTTGTAAATTATAGATTAATTTATATATTTATAAATATCTTTATATTTATAAATTGTAATTACAAATAATCCGAAGTATATTCAGTTAGGTTTGTGTTAACCAGGTCCGCCATTCGAGTGTTAAAATTGCTAACAGTCGCCGTTGTAAATAATTAGTAGTCTACGAAATTCATGCGTTTATGGCAATCGCGAGTAGCTGAAATATAAAATTATGAGGAAATAAGACCTAATATAATAATACTTTCACAATATTTGGAACTTTTCAAAATTATTGATAGAAACAATTTATGTTTATTTAATTTTTCCAAGTGTTGAAAGATTTAAAAAACTGCATATTTCTGATGGCCACTGGTCGAAAGCACTAAAAAATCGGGACAAAATTGCTATTTTCACGAACCCTAAATGCTAACAGCCCATAACAAAATCATATAATTTATCAATATTTGCAAAACGCATTTTTTAAATTATCCTTATAACTTTAAATAAAAAAGTTAAAAAGCTTGAGTTTTTCATTTGTTTCGCCATTTCATGTAATAGCAAAATTAAAAAAGAAAGGATTTCAGTTACTGCCTAGTGGACTAGCCCCTGTAACATCTAAAAAAAATCAAGTCATTTAGCCAAGTTTTAAAAAAGTTATTGGATAAGTCTTTTTACAGATTTACAAAGATTAAAAATGTTTAAATAACATGCCATCATGTTACTCTAAACAATTACTTTTATAAATAAGATCATCAGTTTTACATGTTTTTTTAATTTGCTTAAGATTATGGCAACTCTCCCCTACATAAAGAGCAACGAGCCCGTGTATAAATAAGTAATAAATAATAAATATTATCCGTCGTCTAATAATTAGCAAAGCATCGACGCCGGCGATTCAATAGCGCGGTGTCCGCCTAACGACGCCGATTAATAAACAATCGGAAAAATGTGGGAAAAAGTCGAGAAACACGGATTGGAGGGTTCAACGACAGGATGCGTGGGCCATCTTTTTGCCGGCTAGTGTACCACCTCCGTAATAAATCGTGCATCAGGGGACAGCGGTTTCTCTTTGCCGGCTGCGGGGGTGCGTCGAGGACGAGGGCATGCGTGCACGGTGCATAGAGCGGTGCATAGCGCATAGCGATGCATAGCACGGCCCGCACGAAATGCATCGCATTACGGGCGACGCTTAGGGAAAAGGCTCGTCGCGTGGGCGGCGAGTTAATAACCTTACGCCTCGTCGCATTAACGTCTTCTTACGGGAAATTACGAGCTATGCGGGGATTCGTGCGTCGAATAGCGTCGAGTCGCGTCGCGTCGCCGCGATCAGCACACCTCTCGAGCCTCCGTGATCGATAATTATCGGTGTTGTTGCGACACGAGGCCGGAATCCTACGCCTAATTGCGATACGTGTGTAGCGGGACACCCGTGTGTACCTCTTCGGCTTTTAATCGACGCCGATCTACGCTTTCACTTTTTGATACTGGATACTGCCGTTTTTTTTTCGCACGGCGAACAGTGCAAACCAAATTGCAGAGTGCGTTAAATCTCTAGCGCGTTTTGTTAGATTTCAGTTTTTGTGAATAAATACCGATATACAGGGTGGCTCATTTAACACTAAATATGCCAAGGTCTAAAAGCGACTAACAAAAGTTGTCGCATAAGAATTACAAGATAGAATTTGTTCAAATTTTTCGTAATTTTTATAATAATGCGTGCTCGAATAAAGAAATATTTTCAAGAGTTTTTAATGGAAACAGCTTTAAAATTTTAATAATTATGAAATAGAAACTGTGTAATCGATCATTTGACCGGTGGTGGTAGGTTTAGTGTTAAATCGATCCAGTCAAATATCTTCGAAACCGTCGACGATACTGAGAAATGTTTCAAACGAAATCTGAATGGCTTTAAGGGCCACGTGATCTGATATTAATAAGATTTTTCTAGGTATACTAAGGTTAACTTTATTTTTTTTAATAGAATCATATATTTCTTATTATGCTGGTCGATTCAGCTCGTCATTCGCTTTACACAAATACTACGGTATTTTTTTCAAAAAATTATTAGGTTAGAAGATATTTGAATTTTAGTAATGCATAGCGTTAGCACTGATTTAAAGTTGGTGTTCGAAAATACGGCTTCCAGCTTGAATGTAACAATTCTTTTTTTTTGACCTAATTAAAACGTAATCCGAACTAAATAAGAAAGTAATAATAGCCTTTTCTGTTTCAAGCTTAATCCAGACCTAATTCAGATCCAATCCAGACCTAATCCACAACTAGCTAAATGAAATAGCGATAACATAATAGTTTTATTGTTTTAGAAATAATCCAGACCTAACTCTGGTGTGATTGTTCAACAACTAAGGTATCGTCATTCATCATTGCAATAAAAGTTTGAGTTTTAATCATTTTTGGTGCTTCAACCCCATAAGTTCTACGAATATTTCTTGCATAGAACAATTCTACAGTTTCTGAAGAATGCGATCGTACGCTTCTTACAATAATACAAACATTTCGACGATATTGTTCAACAATTAAGGCATTGTCATTCACTATATCAATCAAAATTTCAGTTTCAATCTTTTGTGGGTGTTTCAAGCGTATAAGTTTCACGGATCTTTTTTGCATAAAGAGATTCTACAAGCTCCCTCAAATACAGTCATGGGCAAAATTGATGACTTGAACGTTTTTACATAATAGTCTACTAGTAGAATAGTCTACTAGACAATGACTAAAATGCTTCTTTCTAATTTTTCTTCTAACTGTAGAACCGTATAGTTTCCATAACCATTCCAACAATGTTTAAACAATATTTGTTTAACTTTCACCATACCAGTCTCTTCAGAGATTTTTCAATCGCATTTCGAAACTTGAATGAACACATTTTAAGGTTGTTGTGTTTCGACAAACAAAATAAATCATTACTGCAAGGAACGAGGTATCGACGACGAATAAATTACTTCGTTTCCGAGTCGTTAATAATTATACCGCATTAACCGGCAAATCAAACAGCGCCGCCTGCTAAAAGCCGTAAAGAAGCTCCGAATGAAGCGACATCAAAATCTGAGGAGTCGAGTTCTTCATTATCAGCCCCGGATCGCTCGGTAATTCCGACGAGCGGGCAATTTGAAAAGAAATTCAAGTTTCCCAGTTTTAGTAATATTTGCATTCCGACGACTCTGCTACCGTAATGCGAGGCATAAACGATACAAAATTGATCGGGAGGTAGCGAATGAAACGTAAGTACAGGCAGGTTTCGTGCAATGAGCCGTCCAGTACAGTCGGTCGCAGAAGTATCGGAAAAGGCAAACTCAAAGCATCGATGATGCTCTGGATTCTCTTTTGCCAGGAAGAAATATTCAAATTCAAATAAATATATCTACGATCGTGATTGATTGATTTTTTTTAATTTTACGAGAATAAATTTTGTATATGTGTGCTTCCGTAAAAATAAAATTTTTGCAAAATCTGAAGTGCTTTTTTGATTTTTTTTTATTAAAACAACAAGGATAGTCATATTTTTCGAAGCTGTTACTCCGATACAATAAAAGTAAATATATCATCGTTGAAAATGATTAAACATTGTTAATACTCATTGTGAACAAACTTGTTCGCGTGTGCTTATAGAGGAAAATGTATCGGAAAATTTCGAGAATGTTCAGAATTTTCGTTTCTCAAAAACAACATGGTTGGCCATATCTTTTAGGAACCTTCCAAATTAAAATAAATAAACGTTCGTTGTTAATTGTCCAATATCGATAAGTCTTACAACGATAGAACTCTGTATACATGTCTGTCTGTAAATAAAAATTCGTTTAATAATCTCAAGCACATCACTGAATATTCTTTCTTTAAATAACTCGAATGGTAACACTTCTGCAAAATGCTCTACACCATTTAAATATATTAATTATTTGATACCAAAATTTTTCCAAAACACACCGTACATGTTCATGTATTTATGCAAAAAATTTCGTTGAAAAATGTTAACCGCGTCGCGGAATTGCAGCAAGGTTTTTCGAAGAAGGTCGAGGAAGAGAAATTATTTTGCGACGGACTGTACGTAGGTATAGGCGGTGTACGTAAGACGCCATGCAGAAACGACTTCATTACAGTCAAAACGGAGTGCTAATTACCGTTGGTCATTAAACCCCGCTGAATTGTTGACGGTATCCACGCTGCATTTGCCAACCGCATAACGATTTAATTCCTGACCTACAAAAAGCCGTAAAAGTTTCCGATTATCGATCCCGAGACCACTGACCACTCGTTCCGTTTGTGGTTCATTTTGGTTCCGATCATCAGGTTTGTAAGATCCACGAGGAATGCATAACTTGCCTTTTTGTCTATCACATGCACGAGCCGTTTAGAAAAATCTTTTTTACCTTCATTACTATTTTGGGGGAATAGCATCTAGAAATGCGTCATTGCAGCATTTTAGAAAATATTATTAAAGCATTTTAAATGTTATTGTTATAATATTTTAGGCATGAGTCATTATAGCTTTTTAGAAAATAGTATTATAGCATTTTAGTGACGCACTATTATAGCATTTCAGAAAATATTATCAGTGCTATAATTTTGCGAAAAATAAAATTAAGTAGTTTCGATGTTATTATATTTAATATGAAAAATGTTCGAGCTTCCAATTTGGCAATTTTTTTGCATTGGAGGATTTTATAGATTTTGAAGGACGCGATACTCATTTTTACAATACCGCAAAATTTCATTGTACGTTTTAAACAAATTTTTTACTTGGTTGCTTAACTTCGTTGTTTTCCTGTAACGTACCTAGGTTTTGGTCCGTTTTTTAAGTTTCAAATGTATGAGCCGATTACAGAATAAATATTCAACAAATCTTTTGACGACATGTAAAGCATTTTTTCACATTTTTTAACGCAAATATTGTTCTTTAATATATATATAACATATATGGTTACTAAAAATTTGAATACTCCAAGTAGATAATTATTATGAACTATGATTAACGAAAATCATGAATAAGTAGCTGCTATAGAATATAGTTAACGAAAATTTGAATATTCTATATAAATAATTATCATAGAATATGACTACCAAAAATTAGAATATTCCAAATAAATGATTGACAATGGAATTTTGTTTAACAGAAATCTAAATATCCCAGATAGATAAGAATTATTAAATGTGATTCAGAAAGGTTTTAATATCACAAATAAATAATTATTATGTAATAATATAATTCACAAAAATGTGCATATTCCAAATAAATAATAGTGTTATCATTCCTCTCTATCTCCACCAATTTTTGAAATTCAACCCTCACGATACCTAACAAATATTTAATTCACTGTACAGTTTTAACCCTTTCAACTGGAGAGGTGACTCTGAGGCACCATCAAAATTGTTTCACCACGTTCAAAAATAACTTTTAAATCATCAACGTTGTTTATATTTTAAGAAACTGTTAAAAGTCTTCCATGTGTCATAAGACTCAATTTCAAATGTATAAAGTGCACTAATTATAAATTATATAATATGGAAGTACTGTGGTTTAGAAAAACTATTTTGGATTTAGAGCTAAAATGGTTTTCAAATGCAAAGAGTTAATATCGTCAATCCTTTGCATAATTTGTTATATATACATAGTGGACCGAACAATGTAAAAATGTACATTTGTATTTGATATTTTTAAAAGCAGATGAGAAATTGTTGCACAAATTATGACAAATATTTGCCAAATACAAGGTTAAATACTTCATTGTAAAAACATAAGTAACAAATATTTGCCAAATACAAGATTAAATATTGAATTTTGAAAACACGTATAAAAAACATTTGCAAAACTAGCTTAAATATTTAATTATAAAGACATAGAATAAATATTTGCCAAATACAAGATTAACCCTTTCGCTTCGAGCGACGGATATATCCGTCCATCCAAAAAATATGTCAACTAATTGGTCTAATGTTTTTAGAGTAAACTAATATAATTTTGTACAAGTCTTTTCATATTAAAAATGTGAAGAATACGTGCTATATTAGAGCAACAATTGTTTTATTAAGCATAGTAATTATTTAAGACGTATATACGAAAACCACGCACACTGTGCACATTTCTGGCGCGTTCTTCCGTACAGTGACGACACTTCAGCGGACTGGACTCCCGAAGCGAAAGGGTTAAATATTGAATTTTGAAAACACGTATAACAAAAAATTTGCAAAACTAGCTTAAATATTTAATTATAAAAAGACATAGCGAACAAATATTAGTCAAATATAAGGTCAAATATGTAATTTTGAAAACACATTTAAGAAACATTTGCAAATACAAGGTCAATTACTAAATGTTATAAACTTAGTTACAAACAATGGTCATTGCAAGGTCATTCATTAAAATTAAAAAGAAAATACTTAAATAGTCCAAAATTCTACAACTCATATCACAGCTTCGCGTAGTTTCAGTGAACGCAAGGCGCAAGCAAGTTGCAATTCACAAAGCAGTTACCCCTTGGCACTCGAAGCCATTTTAACTGTAAATCTAAACTTACTTTTCTAGCTTACAGTATTCCCATTTTATGCGGCAAAGTGCATTTTATGCATATGAAATTGATTCTTCTAATTCATACTAACAGTTTTGCTTCTAACAACTCTTTAAATCTAAATTTTTGTTAGTACAAACATTATTTTGTCCCAGAGTGACCACTCTAGTGCAAAGGGTTAATTTCGGCGCGCGACTTGAAAATTTGTTGGCAGCGGCTCCGTCACCTGTGCTCGGTCCAATTCCGATCGTGTACCCCGCGAATCTCCATTGTACGGAACGGATCCAGATCGATGCTCGATAAACAGACAGAACAAACGGGTAATTTAGCGAGGAGCATGAGGCTGGAATGTTTACATAGAGAGTAATGACGCGCATGGGCCGTCGTCAAGCCACGATATCCGACCGCAAATCGGTCTCCGCTGACTATCGGTCCCATCGCCGCCATTATCCGGCATGTTCCGGAGATACACTCGTTCGACCGAGGCAAAAACAATTTCGATTACCTTATTCTGGCAAGAAAGCGGCATCCGACTGCTCGATATCGTTTCTACTTTGTTATTTTACCAAGCTGATATACAGGAACAATGATCTTCTTATTGTGTTGCTGCTATATCGCACCGTTCGTTCCAATGCGAATAATATTATCGACGCAGGATAATTCTGCGCGAAAAACTGAATGAAATCTGTGAAATGAGATTATTTTTGTTTGACGTTACGTTTTCCAGAAAAACCAATCGGGAAAATTATAGAGGCACACGTACGGTACAGTATCTTGCAAAATTTTGATGCGCGTGAACGATGTAGTAATGAGATTGTATGGGTAATCTATAAAATATGCGCAGAAATAATGTGCACTGTAAGATCTTTTAGTATGAATAGTAAGTATTTTTAGTACATTTAATGACATAAATATAATTATAGTAGTAGATAATATTAATTATTTGTTGAAGAATTTGTTCAGAACGATGACCTTGGCAACATATTTCCAGGTCATCGAAATCAATTTTCTGTGCAATTGAAGACAGTTATTTTGTTCACTGAATTGCAAATGTTCCTAGAAAGCTTGGGAAATTCGATAAATCGTAACTTGATTTTATATTTTATAGAGTGAACATTGCAAGTAATTTCAATTTCCCTCCAAACATTTGTCCGTAGTGGAAAATTAGAGGAAATGTAAACATTGTATCTTCCCATTGTTATTTCGTCAATTAACGCATTAACTGACACATTAATTGCAGGAATTAATACAAATTCAAAGTTGCAACGAAACAAAATAGCGAATTGATGTAGGAACATTGAGCGAATTAGGACGGAATAAGTATAAAGCGAACGAAATAACCTGTAACAACGTAATCAGAGACAAGTAGCATAGAACAAAGTAGCATAGAAGAATGCGTTAATGAACACAGTAGCAATTAAACAAAATTGCGAATAAATGATGTAAGAATGACGTAACGTATAGCAAGAGAACGAAGTCGAAAAAAAAACGAAGCAACTCAGAGCAAAATAATAAGGTCAAGTATCACGGAAGAAAATAGAAGAAAGCAAAGTTGCAGGAAACGAGATAGCAAAGAAACGACGTAATCAGAAACAGGTAGCAGAGAGTCAGATAGCAACCAAACTAAGGAACATAAAGCAACGTGATAAGAAACAGGTAGCAGAGTTCGAAATAGTACACAACAAAGAAGCAGAAAACAAGTTAACAACCTAAAACAAAGTAATAAGAAACGAGTAGCAGAAGAAAGTAGGAGCATATAAAGTAACACTGAGCAAAATAGTGTAAAATAAGTAGCAAGGAAACGAAATAAAAGAAGAACTTTCAAATATTATCAGTTTTTAAATAATTAGAAACATCCTTATTTTAACAGGAGCGAAAGATATTGTCAACATTTTAATAATTTTGAATGATTTCAATTTTTCAATATTTTTATTTTTGCAGATCGATACCAATGTAGAATCCAAAAAAATATTTAGCAAAGCAGGATTAATAATTTCCAAGGGGCTGTTAAGGCTAAGATCAAAAGATATCGCCACTCTTATTCACTAAAATAAAAACCAGTGATTGTTGTCACAACTTGTAAAGTCCATCACAGATATTTTTACTATTGTATTTCTATTACATCACAAAAAGAATATAACAAGTAACTTTAATATTTTCCAAACTCTACGACATCTTGAAATACTAGTGTCCTCAAAGTAACATTTATTTCACACGGTACTTCTAAAGATATAAAACTACCCGTAGCACCGTCGATGGTTCCCGTAAACCATCGGAAACTATCTATAGTTCTCCGCGTCTAATATACAGGCCGTTTTCCCAGCGAAATCGCCGCGAGTATGTCAGAAATCCGGATCGCAGGTTCCGCAGCCTCGATGCCCGTATCTAATTCCTTGGTAAAAATGGCGGTCGCATCCGGTCGGCTCGGCGCGGCGCGGCGGACAGGTAAAAATCGGCCGGTGCGGTGATTCTGAATCCGCAGCGAGTCCGTTTGTAATCCTGATTGGCAATCTTCCAATCGCGTGGTTCACGGTGTCCGTGGAATGAAAGGCAATGCTATCGAAGAACTGCTGGCGCGTCCAGCCACCGCGATTGATTTATCTCGATTGCGTTTTCTCTCCCTTCTTCGATCAGGTCCGTGCGGAGCCGCGGGGGAGGGGCGCGGCACAAGGAAGCCCATTCAACTTTTTCCAAGGTCCGATCCGCCGGTATCGATGCGTGCACATGGGTTCGCGTAGATCCGCCGATCTTTTTCGACCGGCGCGTTGCGCGGGCCGCGGGGCGGGGCGGTGCGGCGCGCGGCGGACGCGCCAACTACAAACCGGTAATCTAATTATTCTACTCGTCGTACCTTTTACCCGCGGCCCTGTCCGGCTGCCGGCTAATTATCGTTATCAATTACAGAAATTGCCCAGCGTACGTTTGTTTTCGCGTTTCCACGCCGAGAAAAATCGATCGGGCCGAGATATCCTTGAGAGGCTGGTATGCTAATTCCGAACACGGTCGACGTGATTTTATGCGCCCGTTAATACTATTCAAATAATTTATTGAGGAACATCGGGCATATCGCAAACGGAAGGTTACTCTGTTTGTTTTACAGTGCCGGTGACTCGGCGTTCTGTTTTAAATGGAGGGACTCTCGTTTCGATTAGTATGCGATGTTAACCGAACGGTCCAATTCTAACCGTGTCGCAATTAAACCGTACTTTAGCGACGTTGCCAGGATATAATTAAGGGGGCGGACTGGTGTTATTGCTCGGAAAAATCGATTTTCTTTCGTCCGAGGCGACGTTGTCTTTGGTGTGTACCTTCGAGAAGTTCCGTTCCGAAATTCGAAGTACCGGCGGACTTACTAACTTGCGATAATGAGATCCAGTTCGTATCCTAATGAGCACGATGTCGCAGTTGATAAAAGTTCGTGTATCGATCGAGACGCGAAACGAGTCACTGTGAAGTTAATATTAACCCTCAGCGTTCCGCGTGTTTTTGTATTTTCGTTTATTGTGATATATATTTTCGTGTTTTGTACCATTGCCTACCAGCAACTCGGACACATTTTTGCAGTGGAACGTTTGAGAAGAAGTCTTATTTCGAGTGGAAAGAATTACTTGCGAATGTTTTTGATTTTATTTATTTTGTAAATATGCATTTTCCTCTTGTAGATAAAACATTTTT
>CM052159.1:9889958-9901203 GCA_028455555.1 Augochlorella aurata
GAAGCCTGATCATCAGTAATCAGAGTTGTGCGAATTCAATTACATTCTGATTCAATTTTATAATTTAATTACATTGTACTTCAATTACATTAATAATTCAACTGCTTTGTAATTCAATTATAAAACTTAAACCTTTCGGCTAATTTAATTATTTATTTGAATCGCGAGTATAATTTGAATACAATGTAATTGAAATACAATCTTGAACTTTGAAGAAGTAAGATGAATTCTTTCGCATATTTTATAATCTTAATTGAATTACATCGTAATTCGTAATCTTAATTGAATTACATCGTAATTCGCAATCTTAATTGAATTATATCGTAATTCGTAATCTTAACTTAATTACATCGTAACTCGTAATCTTAATTCAATTACATCGTAATTCATAACTAATACAGTTCAACTAATACTTAATACTTTGTAATTTTATGCCAGTTGCAATTACGAATTGCATTACAATATAATTGTACTGCATTACGAATTACAATGTAATCGAATTGCAATGTAATTGAATTGCAACGTAATCGAATTGCTTTGTAATTATAATTCCTTGAATAAGTCAATTGTAATTCTGCACAACTCTGACAGTAATTTTATTATTTTTGAGAAGATTTCAGAAATCCAATTTAAAAAGTGGAATTTTCAAGTGTCTCCAGAGAAAATGGCGGTGAAACGAGCGCGTTATCTCGATGGAAATTTCGATAGGAGTGCAGGCAGTTATCAGCTGAGAGACACGATGAGTTATGGAGTCCGCGAGCCAGCTCGGTGCAATATGATCCTGCGATCGAGGATATCAAAGCGAGCCGCAGGATTTTGAAAGCGATAAGCCACCCGATACCCGCCACCGTGTCCGCGACTTTCGAAATTCATGGCATACCATCCTCATCCTACAGGGACCATTCTCCCATAGCTCACGGAACCTTCCCATGAAAAATCGTCACTTTACCCGCGATTTTTCCGCGCCGATGATTATCGCCGTCTAGAACCTAACCCTCGTCTGGCTCGCATGAACCGTTACCGACTACTAACTGCCTAGTTACTGTCCAGCCCGAAAATTATGCTCGAAAGTGTCAAGTGTGCTAAATCATGGTTATTCCCTAGACGCGACGGATTTACCGTGGGAGATCGCGCATTTTTCTTTGGAAAAATCGAAGTTTTGTGGACTCTGGTGAATTATGCGAATGGCTAAATGTAGCTTCTTTCACATGGTTCAACATTGTTAATTAAAATAGTTAATCATCGCAGCGAAGTTATCGAAGATAAATTGATAAAGATAAAAAACAAAGGATAAATTGGGGGCTTGTGAAGCCTTGAGTGAAAAATTAGGAATTTTTAGCACGGTGTAACTTGGCGAATATAGTTCGAAAAATGACGTACTTAGGCTCATTTTAAAGTATGAGTATTTTACTATTGATGCTCTCTTATTGACTTTTTCAGAGGATTTTGCTGTATTGAAAAATTTAATTATTGCATTATATTGATTATGATTGAGGAATTACTAGATCTTTTGTTAAAGATTAAATTGCGATAAAAAATCGCAAAATAGTGTTGCTAAGCTGATTTTCAAGTGTCAAGCTTCTATTATTGATTTGCAGAAGTCATTTTTTGTAATACCGTTACCCTAAAAATTGAGCGATAAAATGATAATGCTACTTTTCTCGAAAACATTGCAAAATGTGAAATGTGACAATTTGAACCTGTTGCAACTTTGTCAAAAAATATTTAATGATGGTCTATTTAGGCTCATTTTAAAGCTCGAAACTTCTACTATTGACTTCGTTTCATCATTTTTAATTTCAAGCTTGAACGTGCCTTACATAAAAGAGACCGCAATAACTTATTATATCATCGCATTTTATAGAACTTTCAATTCACAGGAGGTAAAAATGCCTACATTCTCAAAAAACTGCAATTCCAAAATCTTAAGTGACTCTGGAAATACAATGGCCTTGTCACACATGGAAGGATGATTCTAAGAAAAATTTTCCTTGTCCGCAATCATCACGAACTCGATGATCGAAGCGATAAATCGACATAAATCGGCGCGCGACGTTTCGTTACGAAATCGTCTGGAATAATTGAGCAACTTTGTGACTCATTCCGCACAGCCTCCCGAACAGGTGCAACGAATGATAAGAGAGGGGGATGCGTAATCGGTGTGGAAAATCGCGGAGCGCGATACGCAACGAGGTCTCAGGTTGCACATACAGTAATTAAAATTCAGCGATCGGCGTTCAATCTGGCCGAAGCGCGTTCATCTCCGTGCCGTAATGTAATGTTCGTGCCAGCTACGATATTTCCGGTCTTATCGCCTGCTTATCGCGTTATGATTGATCGTCGGTAAACCGAGAACTTCCAGTTAATGTATCATTATGCGGATTCGTACGAAAGTGCTGCTGGGAACTGTCCGACACCGCGTTTCCGCGAGTTCTTTTCGTAACTGGAACCGTGACAGTAATGACGGTCATGTTCTCCGGAAACGCAGCGCAACTAATGATTTCAAGGCAAAATGTGTTGGATTTTGTCACAACCTTTCGAGTAATTAATTCCACGATAAGCCCTAATCATTCGTTTTTATACAATTCTATAAATATTTGTTTTATAATTAGATTTTACCCCTGCCTGAATTCAATTATAATCATAATTTATATACAAATCTATTAGAATTTTGATTTCTGTTAAACATCTATTACAACCTGTTAACACTAAGAAAAGAATAGTGACTTTTCTAGATTGTATATTGCATTAAAAAGAATAATATAAATTGGAAAATGTAAAAAAAATGCAAAAAAAAGTAATGCAAAAACAGTTTGGAAAACCTATAATGCATTTATGCCATGCCAAATATTGACAAATTAAATGCAAAACAGTAGAAGCTTCAGTAGAACAATTTTAATTAATACTATTCTTATATTGTTTTCAATGTACTAAATTTAATCCAATTTGAAATTAATTCTTCTTTAATTAATATAATTTAATATAGATTGAAATTGATCTTTCTTAAATAAAAATCTAGTTTGAATTGAAATTCATTTTTCTTGTGTTCACATTTACTTCAATTTGCAATTTTCAATTTTTGACGATTTTCAATATTTGTTATTTCAAATTTAATCTAAAATAACATCAACTTGTGACTGATTCGTATCTAAATTGAAATAAATTAGTATCTAATTTATATTTAATCTAAATTGAAATTAATTTGTATCTAATTCACATTTAATATAAGTTGTAATGAATTTTTATCCAATTGAAATTTAATTTAAGTCGAATCAAAATTGTATTTAATTTCATATAAACATAATATAACTCTAAAATATAATATAATATAACATTAAATATAATACAATATAACTTTAAAAATGAATAAACGGCAAATTTTATGCATATATGTATAACATAATAATATTTATAAAATGTATAATATAATAAAATATAAATTATAATATAATATCTTATAAAATATAATACAATATAAAATTATAAACTATCTTATTCCATTTATTTATAGGTGCAAAAATTAAAGCTATAGAATATTGTTAAGACTAGGTTTACAGAACCCTTCAAAATGGCGGGTCAAGAATTTTTAAATTTACGATTATTCAGATTGTAATTTGATTTGTTCAGAATTTTATGATTTGTACAATGTATGTGTTACTTGAGGCAAATATTATAATAATGCTCGTTGAAAATCGGAATAAATATTTTATTGTTACTTTTATAAATTAAAATTTATAATAAAATTAGTTCTGTTTTCCTCTCGCCGAAATTGTTAAACAACGAAAGAAATTTCTCTGGTAACTTGTAACAAATGCAAAGAGTTTTTATTTCAAATAAAGATCCACAATCCAATAATAACATTTGATTCGAATGAATGATAAAGTACTGTACCACTTGATAAAATGCGCAATCATATAATAGTAATTTATTTCGCTCGGTTCAAACGGCAAATTTCCGAGCTCGCGTGTCATCGCGCAGAGAACACAGAGAGACAGAGGACGATCTGGTAACAAGTCGGCGGCTCCGGCAAAGCGGACACGATCTCTGATCCTTGATCTTGGATCTCGGTGAGCGGCCGAGTCGCTATAAACGGGCAACAACGTGCTGGATCGTCTGGAAATGCTCCACACTGTCAAACGATCACTGGAATCAAAGAATGCACTTGCGAGCTTTGCGATTCTGATCAAAATTATATATATGTATACATGCTACTGTATATATGGAATCACTAAACTGCAAAGTATACATTTATAATACGTGTGAATTTATGAAATAATAATAATAATAATTTGATTGTATGTATGTACAAGAGCGATTTAGAAATACAAGCGAAACCTTTATATAAAATCAATTACAATATATGTTCAATAGTTATTTAACTTGTGATAGATTTTTTATAGAAATTGAAATATCAGCCAATTTTAAATAAAAATTTGAATTTGAATTACCTTTAATGGGTTTCCAATAGAATTTTATGTTATAATAGATAGTTATAGAAATTTTAATTACAATACATTTTTAATAGAAATTAAAATTTCAATGAATTTTTAATACTTTTAATTATAATGGACTTTTACTGAATTTTTAATAGAATTTTAAATTGTAGTATTTTTTTAATAGCAACTCTAATTTTAATAAATTTTTAGTAAAACTTTTATCAATTTACTTTATACTTTATACTTTACAAAAACTTTAATCAATTACAAACGTTTGCGATTTGGAATTAATTTAAATGTGTATTAATTTAAATCTATTTTCTTTTACAGATGCAAGAGCGCTAGTGGGCAGAAATTTTGCAACAAGCATCAATTGACGGTGAGTTTCGTACTTCCAATTTAACAATTAGTAAGAAAAATGTCTCAAAACGTATCTTGGGATTAATTTGAACACAAATGCAAAACTGTGTTAAAACTAATCTAGGAAACATTGCTATATTGAACAAATTCAGGACTTTTAAAATTAATTTGAAAATGCAGTCAGTATTGTGTCAAGATTAATTATTAAACAAATTCAAAACTGTCGTACAATTAATTCATGAAGAATTCTAAAACTGTACTAAAATTAATCGAAATGCAATTTCACTGTATTGTTAAAATTATTTTGAAAGTACTGTATAGAAAACTGTATAAAAAGGAATAAAGATAAAAATGCAAAACTGTATTAAATTCTGTTAAAAATGAAAAAAATCTTAACAGATCTCTGTTAAGAAAAATAGAAAAATATCATAAAAATATCATAAAAATTAATAATTGGCGGAACATTGTATATTATTTGTATTTTATAATACAAACATATGATTAATGTATGATAGGATTCACTTCTAATAAACAAAAAAGAAACTCGAAGAAAAACAATAATTGTTCATTTATTAGTTTCCCTCTTCCTTCCAACATAATCTATAATAATAATCCTATTTTGATTGCAAGTTTAATAAGTTAAATGTATAAATAGCATACTACAAATATACATACTATAAATACTAATATATAAGTATAAAATCTAAAAACTTGAAGAGACTCTTTATTTCATACTTAAAGATAATAATTGAAATCTCCAACTCGTCGTCATAGTATAAATCACATTGAATAAACTGAAAGATAAATAAAATTAAAATCGCCGCCTTTTCCGAAGCAGTAACTTAATCGTTCATCCTTATTATTATATAAAGGCAATTAACTTCCAAAATGTACATTATTAATGCGAGACACAAAAATGCATTAAATCGTTGAGGATGAACTACCAACATGTAGGTTCCTTCATTCTATATTTAAAAATAATACGATACGATACGACAAAATATAATACGATACAACACAATATAATACAATACAATACAATACAATACAATACAATACAATACAATACAATACAATACAATACGATACAATACAATACGATACAATACAATACAATACAATATAAAACAATTCAGTACAATATAATATAATATAAGATGAGATAATATAATATAATATAATATAATTTAATATAATATAATATAATATAATATAATGTAATATAATGTAATATAATATAATATAATATAATATAATATAATATAATATAATATAATACAATATAATATAAGATGAAATAATATAATAAATAAAAGGAAATATTTGATCGATTCGCACGAGTCGACTCGAAAGAAAAGAGGAGGAAAAAGGGAAACTATGTAGCTAGGCCGCATGAAATTCAATGTCGCAGTGACACCGTGAGTTTACCAAGATTCCTTGGAGATCTTCAGATCGATCGATCGCGATTTCGGGGTGGAACGCCGCTTAAGGCGAGAGCCAAGCGTTGTCGGTCGCTCCTCTCAGAGTTTCTTCGAGATTGCGGGCCTTGTACGGCCGCGTCGGACCCCGACCTGACAGGTGCAACCACCACGATCGCTGGGTCCCTTTTCTCCCCACCCCTCGCCACCGCAGAAGCATTTATTGGTCCTTTTTTCGACGGCAACCACCAGTTTTCGTCTCCCCACGAACAGCTGACCGCGAGCCAACCTTGGCCGACATATCAGTCCTGGCTACCCCCTCCTCCCACTAAGATCTCTTGCGAAAACCAAAATTTAATTTTAGCTATTTTTTCAAATATGCCAGTGATTAAATATAAATCATATTTCATTTCGAAATATATAGACTTTTGCATTGATGCATTTTCTCGGTTGGTGTTCCTAATCTGTCTGATATTTGTATCTGAAAGGTTGACTACTTGTACTTTCAACACATTTTTATACGAGACCCTGTATATGGTTATCGATATGCCAGTTTAGAATCAGGGCATGAATCCAACGAGTATAATGAACATAGACTTTCGATCGATTAACCTCGAAATACTTGTGTCTGAAAAGTACTAAATAGTTAACATTCAGACGCAAGTATCTCGCGTTTAAAGAAACGAAAGTATACAAGCATTATACTCGTCGGATTCGCCTTTTCGCCTTTTATTAAAATACGTATGATGCTGCTTAAAATCAAATGATCACAATTTATCAGAAAAGTATTAAGTAACTCGCCTTAAAGACGCAAGTACCTCAGAATGAAATGATCGCAATATCATGTTCAAATTGGACTTGTCTTTTCACGCACTATAACAACAGCAAAAGCAAACTACGAAAGTCTGAAGTCTGTGGAATTCAAAACGAAACGAGCTCAACAAATAATTAACAGTTATACAATATGCGTATAACTGAAAGTAAAATTCGTCGTCTTTTTATGGCCACTACTTCGACGCATTCTTTCCATGAAACACTATTTTGCACGGCACTGGCTGATAAATATCGATGGATAGACGGCGAGGACAAAAAAATGCGAGGCCAATTTCCAGCAGCGGCGTTAACGCAGCACGTATCTATGCACATAGCTTATTATTTTCGCGTTACGAGCTCGTAGAATGCCGGAAACTCCGCCTCGTGGCGCTGAAAAATCAGGAGTTGACGTTCCTTGAAAGTCCGCGGGATTATTATGTTGATGCAATAATAGTCGGCCGAGGCCGGCGTAATCTGTTATTACGGATATTTTAAAGTTTTCATTTGTTACCAGCGAATTTTCAATTAATAACACACGGCGCTGCCTGTCGCTCCGGTCGACGTTGATCAGACTTGGCTGATTTGAACTCACGGCCACGTGACAATTTGATAACAGACACTTCTCGCGTGAGATCAAAAGGATTTTTCCAATGTTAAAATTAATTTTCTAGTACAGAAATAATATATGAATACTGTGCGTCAATACAAGGAGGTATTTCTTTTTCTCTTGTTTATGGATTTCTTCTTCTCAAGGAAATTTTATTATTGTCTAAAAACATCGTCAAATATCTGCTCACAAATATATTTTAACTGTCACAATAATTTTCATCCAAACAGCAGATAGCAATTACCTTCTTCGCACAAGGAGTATACTCGTCGTAACAGAAACACTTGAGACATCATCGTAACGAGTATTCTCACTTCAACAGAAGAATTGAGGATCCCATTCTGACGAGTTTACTCGTCGTAAGAGAAAAATTTGGAATTTCATCGTTGCAAATATTTGTAATCGTCACAACAGTAAAACTTCAGAGATCGTCACGACGAATTTACTCGTCGAATCAGAAAATTTGAGATTTCATCCTGACGAGTATACTCGTCGCAACAGAAAAAATTAGAATTCCATCGTGACAAGTATTTATAATCGTCGTAACAGAAAGATTTAGAATTTCATCATGACGAGTATACTCGTCTGAACAGAAAAATGTAAGATTTAGTCGTGACAACTATTTATAATCGTCGTTACAGAAAGATTTGGAATTTCATCGTGACGAGTTTATTCGCCGTAAAAGAAAAATTTGGAATTTTATCGTTACAAATATTCGTAATCGTCACAACAGTAAAACTTCAGAGATCGTCGCGACGAATATACTCGTCGAATCAGAAAATTTGAGATTTTATCCTGACGAGTATACTCGTCGCAACAAAAAAAATTGGAATTCCATCGTGACAAGTATTTATAATCGTCGTAACAGAATGATTTGGAATTTCATCGTGACGAGTATAATCGTCGCAACAGAAATATTCGAGACATCATCGTTACAAGTATACTCGTCGTACACGGCTCGGTAGTTACGAATGCAGAGTGGACGCACTATCGATGCCAATACCAGTGTCGTGTGAGACACCCTGTACACAGCGGCAACAACCTGCTCCTTGGAGCGTTTATCGAGAATACGAACAAACGACTGCGATTTGTCACTGGAATGAGTTATGCGAGGCGAGATGAAGGAAACGCGGAGGTATTTCGGCCTTGCCCGTGTCACGTGCCAATTCTGAACGACAAAAAGCGAGGAACGAGGGACAATAATAAAGGAGATAAATTGCAAAGGCTGAAACAACCGGCACTCACAATGCGGCCCACGTTATCCCGCATTTATGACTGAATGCAATTAAATCGAGTAGACTGCACACGTGCACAATCGTTCAGAAAATTATGCGAATACTGATGCAATTTTCATGTAAATTCGATTCATAAATATATTAAATATAATCGACGAATATTTGGCGATGTTAATTCTCCCCACATTCACGACGAGTACACTTATCATGGAATCGTTTTTTGTTTAATCAAGAGTGCACTTTTGATCAAGTCGAATACATATTCATAATTTTCAGATATTTTAAAACGCTTTAGAACAATACGTATTTTAATTGTTCAAGCACGTTTACATTGTTCTTGTCGAGAATACTCGTTGCAACTTGGAAATAATTATTTTTAAGTACGTAAGTAAAATGTGAAATACTTGAATACTTGAATACTTGAAAATTACAAACTGCATTCGAAAATATAATTCAATTCAACAAAAATATACTCGACCGCCACGTGACCTGTATGTATACATTTTATCAAAAGAAATACTTATGCCACGTTATGTGCATTTTAAAATCAATTTAAAACCCTTCATTTGAAATATCGTTTGCTATTGTTCCACTAGATTCGTTAAAATGGGACACCCCGTATTATTTACATTCAAATTGAAATATTTTTAGTCACAAATGGATATAAGTTTCTCCTTAAGTATCGCGAATTACAGTTAGAACATCCAAAAATTCAGATTCTATTTTCAAAAAGCACAGTTGACCTTCAGATATAACAATTTGTAAAAAGAAATACATACTTGTGCAAGTGGGATATTCTATATTTTGACCTTGACATGACCTCTACGATTCCACCCGTAATAAAAATACTTACGCCAGATTTAAAACTATTTGGAACTACTCGAAATTATTGAAAACTATTCGAAACCATTCAACATTTGTTAGAAACATTAATTGATGTTGTGAATGCTTACGTAGGTACTTGATTAACTGAGACACCCTATATCGTCCGGTACGCGCGAATTAATATCACAATTTTTGTTAAATTCAGGTTCGAACTTATTTTAGACTAGATTGCATTAGGTCTGTCGATTCTGTATCAGTGTTTTATCTCACCGGCATCGCGGCGCATCGTTATCTGCGTTTCGCGATTGATTTATGCGGATGCGCCGCCGGCAGTAATTAATAGAGATTAAATGCAGACCCGTGCTGGGAGAGCTCGAATCGGTAGAACGCGCCGCTCCGAAAAATCGTAGCGCGCATACAGGTAGATTTATTACGTGCGCCTAACATCAATAGTATCGTTCTGAAGTATTGGAACACTTCTGCGTCCTTTATTGCCGATAGAAAATAAACGGCTATCTCCAGTAATTAGAAAAAGAAATGATCATG
Organism: Augochlorella aurata; assembly: GCA_028455555.1. Lineage (NCBI taxonomy): Eukaryota > Metazoa > Arthropoda > Insecta > Hymenoptera > Halictidae > Augochlorella > Augochlorella aurata. The sequence goes on from CM052159.1 coordinate 9,900,199, forward strand.
TTACGCTTTCCGATCCTATTAATCATTGTTGGCGGTCAACGATGTATGGCCCCATGTAATTGCGAGCGCGTGGAACGTTTGTTCCGATTTCCAGCCTTCGGCAGTGCTGTAGGGAAACGGTCGAAGGGATTGTTGTGACATTATTTGGAACCGTCGAGCGTTTTTCAGTTTCGTCAGAGCCGCAGAGCAACGTGCAGTTCCTGTTTTGTTCCACGGATTTTTATTACGTTGCACCGCTTTACTTCGAAAGTGGCGCAAATTTTTGTTGTTTCGAGAAAAATGAAGGTTAGTACATTACTCAATTCGAATGTGTAATTTGATTATATAAATTTCTTTTAGGCGAATTTAACTAAAATAATATATATTTACGAGCTACAAATGGACTTACGTCATTTTCATAATTAGTCAATTGTAAAAGTCGTTTAATTTCAATTATGGAAGATTAACTATTACTTAAAATATATTTTGTATTAAACCAATTTTGTTTATAAATAGTAGCAAGAAATAAATTAAATATTTTTAACGTCGATTATATTTATTATATTGTTAAACTTAATGTAAGATATTGCTATTATTTATGTTCTTTATGTGGTTTTGAAATATTCATGATGCACAAGAGGTATATAAGGTAATAACTGTTCCATTTCCTTATATTTATCGTATCTAATAGGTCTGGTAATAGTAATTTGTATTTAATCGTTGCACAAAGGCGCCAGGTCGATTCTTTCAAATTTTGGCGGTCTTCCCCCACAAGGAGATCTAACGTCTTAAATTCTGTGTCTTGCCTCTATTGATGTCTTATATAAAATAGTATACAGTGCGCTTTCACAAAACCTCATCCAACATATTTTCACCCAGTTTGCTTCTCCTCCGTTAGCATTTTTTCTTACCTGTTCTTGAATTGTGTTTTATAGATTTCTTGTTGAAACGAAATTCTCTCGTTTTATTTAAAACCTATGTCTATCGAAACTGAATCGCAACGTAATTTCTTTTATTGGTCAATTT
>CM052159.1:9906147-9928022 GCA_028455555.1 Augochlorella aurata
TGCCCTCCTTGAAAGTAATAAGCAATGAAGCAGAATGGAAAAAGGAAGAGAGAAAGGTGAAGGAGAAAGTGAGACCGAGGAAAAGAGGGCAAAGAGGGTAAGGAAAAGGAGAGGGAACGAGAGGAAAAGAAAACGAGAGAGAAAAATATAGAAACTGTAAGAGAGAGAAAGAGAGAAAGAAAAAGATTAAAATGGAGAAACTGAAAGAAAATAAGGACAGAGTGGGAAAAAGAGATAGAGTAAAATATAGAAACTGGATGAAAAAGAGAAAGAGAAAAAGGGAAAAAAGAAAGAAAAGAGATAGCCTAAAATAGAGAAAGAGAAGAGAGAAAGAGTAAAGTAGAGAAACTGAAAGAACGAAAAAGAGGAGAGAGTAAAATACAGAAAAGGTAAGAACGAAGAAAAGAGGAGGAGGAGACAAGAGAAAGAGTAAAATGGAGAAACTGAAAGAACAAAAAAAGGAAAAAGTAAATTAGAGAAAGAGAGAGAGAGAGAGAGAGAGAGAGAGAGAGAGAGAGAGAGTAATATAGGGAAACTAAAAGAAAAAGCGTGAAAGAGAGCCACGAAGAAAAAAAAGAAAAAGTCGAGAGAGTTCAGAGTTGCAGAGAAAGACAGAGAAAGAGAGTGACAGAAGAGAGGCGAGAGTTCGCCGGGGCAGACCCGCCCCCCGCGTTGGACCTGCGACTCCAATCGAATTTAATTACTCGGTCGTGACGAGCGGAAATTAATTACCGCAGCGTCGCGGACGGTGACGTGGAATGCGGACTCGAAATGAACAGTTTTGCTCGCCGGTTTTCCATTAACCGATTCCGATAAGCCTAAGCACGACTACGACGACGATGCTGATCGGACTTACGCTGGTTTCTGAATAAACTAGCTGCGTTTGCAAATGTACAACCCTTGTTTGTAGAAATCAATGATTGAACCTTTTTCTAAATGAAATTAATGTCTTACCGACGACGTGAAATCCTGATTTCTTGCTGCGAAGACGGGTATAATAAATAGTGCTAGAAAATAAGTATTGAATTTGACGCCGAATGACGGCATCTGCAATTGAACGCGGCATTTAATGTCACCTGAGAGCGTCGTCCGTACATAAGGTGTTTCACGGTGTGTTAGGTTCGATATTTTCGACAAACAAGTCCTCACATTTGAAAGATTACAGTGATGAGGGTGCAGCAAACTTTATTTTCAGGAACATTATCTTAAAGTAGAGATTTCAAGCTTTAATTTAAAAACAAACGTCTTCATCCTACAATGACTTTTCGCGGAGTCATCGTCGATCAAAGTTGGCCAATTTCATCAAAAATTTTTCTGTGCTATAATTTTTTTGTCCAGTGTATATTCATGATTATTATAATTGTTGCAAATGTAATAGTTACATGCACATTCACAATTTATAGTTGCTACAACTATAAATTGTGAATGTCCATGTAATATTTTTATGCGTAATAGTTAAGAATTAAATATATTATTATATATTTATATGTAATATTTTTATGCGTAACTATTACAGTTGTAGCAACTATAAATTGTGAATGTGCATTGCATGTAACTATTACAGTTGCAACGATTATAATAATCATGAATATACCGTTATCACTGTGGTTAATTATTGTTACTGGAATTTCACTACATACAATTTTATATTACATGTGAAAACTATTCCCAGCCTTGTGACTTATAAAATCACTATCCATCCATTACATAATATTATTTCGTTACAATGTTACAAGGTTCTTCGGTTTCATCTGTTTGAATAGATCATGTAGCGAGTTTTAATGGACACCGTGTACAGAGGCTTAGTATACCCGCTTACAGAGGAAATGAGTATAAATGACTATAAAACGGAGAGCCAGATCACCTTTTCCGTTGGATTTATCGCCTGTAGATGTCTACAGGCCCGTAAGCCATACAATATAAGGACTGGTAGGATGGGTTGGCAGCTACCTCGATTAACCTTCGTTTCCGCTGGTTGGAAGCAATCTGGGCTTCACTATGTGGCAACCACGGCTCAGCAACCTTGCAAATTGGAAAAAATCAGAGACGTGACGGCTAGTCACGCCGCGACGGATTACCAAATCCGAGCGAAAACCGTGAACACTGTGCTGGAAACGGTTCGATCGTTGGATAGCGGAGTCTCATCTCTTTGCTACAGGCAACTTTTATTCGATCCTGTGATCCGATACGAGCCATAGCAAAATGTTTTCGATCAAATTCAAACAGCGTACAACCATCAAATTAAAAACGTCGCATTGATCAGCATTTTTTAATTTTATTAAGTTTTTTGAAACTGAAAATTTTGACGTAAATATTTCATGAACAGATTTTAAGTAACAAATACAATCTTATTCGAATAATGTTTTATTCGATGAAGTCATCCAGTGTATTATTCGAGTAAGTTTGTGTTCGAAATGTTGTTGGAACGAAATTGTATTCGCTAAATTTATTCGAAGTCTGGTTCGAATGAAATTGTATTAGAAAAATTTGTTCAAAATTTTGTTCGAATAAAATTACATTAAAAATGTGGTTCGAATGAAATTGTATTCTAAAAAATTATTCGAATAAAGTTTTATGCGAAGAATTCATTTAATACATTTAATACATTCGAAGAAATTATTCGAATAAATAATTCGGACAAAATTTTATTCGGAAAATTTATTCGATATGTTGATGGAACAAGATTGTACTCTAAATATTGTTCAAAGAAAATTATATCCTCGATGTTGTTCGAATAAAATTGTATTCGAATAATGCCGATCTCTGGCATGTGCCAATGTAAGTTCCAGTGTCGCAGACACCTGACCGCAGTTAGGCCACCGAATCGTGCCGCATTCCTCCGGACGCGACGCAGTAGCGAACAAACATCCACCTGGTGAACGTCGGACAAAGTTGATCGCGGCTCCCCGAGGTCTTTTCCAATTTAGGCCAACATGCAAATTCGCCCCCGGCGCTCCGCTAAGTCACGCGAGGACATGCACCGTACATAACGATCCCGGTGTGTTACGAATGTATTCGAGCCGGGACCGAGCTCGCTATCTGCCGATCGCCTTTACACGCTGTTTTATGGGCCGATGCTCGCGACATCAATCCGACGTCTTCATTCATCAGACGTTTCCACTTGATCCGGGAAATGGCGCGCCCGAATCGGTGACGGACTGTTCAACTACAGCGAAAATATGTTTCTTCCATTTGTTCTTCAATCATTTTCTAGGAATTTCTAATTTTGTTTGCTTGCTCGCTAAATCATCGAATTCCAGGTTTCCGTTTCTGTCATTAATTCCACAATTTCACCCCTCGGTCATCCAGCTGTCCATTTTCTACGAATTTCGTTTCTTTCCATTTCGAATATTGTTTTTCACTTCTCCATTTATTAACTCTGCAGTTTCGATTTCATTTTAGATTTATTTACTTTTGAACTCTGCAATTTATATTCCATTTTTCATTTATTTAGTTTAACGCTCTACAATTTTTATTTAATTTGTGTATGAATTTTCAGAGAATATCAATTGTTTCACTTACTCATTTAATCATTTAATTCTAGGTTTTCGTTCCTGTTATTAATTCCAAAATTGCATTCCTCAGTTATTCAGCTGTTCATTTCGTATGAATTTCGTTTATTCCATTCATTTTTAAATCCACAATTTGCATATTGTCTTTCATTTATTGATTTATTAACAGTGCAATTCCAATGTCATTTTGTAACTTCTCAATTTGAGTTTCATTTTTCATATATTTGCATTCATTAACCAATTTTGATATTTACGTAGTGATTAATGTTCAAATTGCATTTATTCATCCATTCTCAGAGTTTGATTAAATTCATTATATTTTGTATTTATTCTTATGCATATTTATACATTTTACATTGCAAACATTCGAAATTGGTTAAATAATACTTAAATAAATACTTCACCATTTCTATTCGCTGGAATATATTGGTATAGACTTATCCTGGAGAATTATTTAAATCATCATCAGTTTACTAACATGCGTATTGCTTACTGGCCATATTTATTGTTATAAAAATTTAGAGCTAGATTGTTTTATAATAATTTTATAACTTATTTCACTTGGTTATTTTAACATTTTGGAATGTATATATTACATTTTAATGCACAAGCAAAAATGAGCGAAAATGTGAATTACACCGCTACGATTCGTTCCTACTCAAATTTTAATACCACCGTCTCTCATTTCCAACTAAATAATTCAAGCATTAATGTACCCCCATAAAGGCCAACATAAAACCTTCCACAACTTGCTTTACAGCTAACAGGTTGCTACCAGAAGCGACACGATGCCATAAACACTCGAATAACACAATTTTTACCCAATAAAATCACCGACTGCCCCTGTAAGCGATAACATCACCGGGAAAAATATGAGATTCAGAAAAAAATGAGAACCGGGCTCTTAAAACTGTCCGTTGCTCCCCCTAAATAAAATTACTAGCCATTAAGAAACCATAAAAGCCTGATAGTATCGACCTAATGCCAATATCGAAGGATTGGATGAAAAAGAAAAGGTAAGGTAATGGTATGTACCCATTACCGCGGTGGCAAGCTCCAGTTGCACATATCTTGAAGTGTGAAAAAATTGAGCGAGCACTAAAAGTGTAAGCTAGGATAAGAAAAATATCGAATAAATGCGAATTTATTTGAGTACGATTAAAATCTCGCTAGAAAAAAATTGTTCGGTAATGGGTACACCCACAGTAATAGGTAGCATCACCACATTTTTCGTTTGTCATCGGAGAACGCTACTGATGGTACAACGCAGAAATCCGCATGGGAAAAAGCGGGCCGTGGTACAGGGTTTCCCATGATACCAGGTGTAAACGAGAGACTAGTCCATTCAGTGGTCCTAAAACGCCATAATCAAGGCCCGAGCACGCCTGTAAGCAGAACTATTTCGGAGTAATGAAACGGAACGATATCGTAAAACGGAAAGTCGTTCGCTCGGATGGAATGCGTGAGGACATGCAAACACTATTGCCGGATATAAAGCAGTTCTCCCAGGATCGTGTACCCGCGCCCACCCCACACGATGCACTCGCGCTGCACCGTAACGCATAAAACAAGAGAAGGCCCGGTTGACTTTTACGAGTCGCGAGTTGTTTGTTCATGAAATTATCGAGTCGAGTCCCGCGAGCCCCGGCCTTTAATTGCATGCCCGTCCTTTGCCACCGCTTTAACTGCCACCTTTGAACCGCGCAGACATCGCAGGCGTGAAACATCGTTTCATTAACGTCAGGCTCGGGCGGGGAACGACCACGCTCCGCTGCTTGAATTCGTTAACACTCGGAACTGATCGTTCCTGGTCACGGCTGCTAAGTACGTGCCACTTCCGACATTTTCCATTTTTGTACGGCCGCGTGGATCTTCGGGAAATCTCTGGCGTACTTGCACGGTATTTCGAATTGCATGTAAGCAAATTTTCAACTCGAGATTAATTTATTTTTTAAGAATTTATGGGTAGGCGAATTCGAGCAGAGTAAATATCGATTTACTTTCTTCTACTTCTGAATTTTTATTTCTAATTTTGTATTTTTTTTAGCTGGCGTTTGAAATATAGAAAAATTGTCATCTCAGCAAATTTATTTTTTAAGAAGTTGTTGCTAGGTGAACTTGCACAAGGTAAATATAGATCGTGTAATATTCCCGAAAATGTAAATTTACAAACGAAACTGAACATAACCTCAAGTAGTGGAGATACACTCAGCGATTGAAACAAAATTTGTCTTACAAATGAAAAGCGCAATAAAAATTGTTAATATAAACAATCTAACAAAGTGACACTTAATAGCTTGTCACAAATGCAGAAATTGTTGCTAACCGTTAAAGATGGTGTCAGTGCTTTTGTTCTAGATGGCGTTGATCGTACTCGTGCATTAAACGTATTTTTCCGTTACGCATCACGATGTTTTTAATTTTGTCAGTTGAATAAAAATATCATAGTCATTTAGTTACTTTTGTTACCCACTGTACTTCTCTACAAGCATCATTTCGTATATTTTTCGAGGGGATCGCGGATCTCTGAGCACAGTTTCCTCGTAGAATGCAACGCAGCCCGAGATGCGCTTCGCGAGCATTTACATAGGCCACGGGATTGATAAATAATAACGGGGGGACGAATAATCGATGTCGTGGAACAAGTGTACGGCCCTCGGCATGAATATCGACGTATGGGAAAAATGGCCGCTCCGAGTTACGAGGGATCGCTCAGCCATGCTGGCGTTTGTCCTGATCGAAGGTGATTTTATAAAGGAGGCCGCCGTGACGGAAGATATTGTAGAACAAGTTCCCTGTGCGGACTGGGTGGCCCGTCGTGCGCACACCAACACAGTTTCCCTTTTATTGACTCATACGTTATGCAACTACGATCCCACCGACGAAAAACTGCAGTTACACTATCGCAGTCGTTCGCGCAAACCAATTAAAATCCATGGAATCTCGGCGAGCAAGCAAATTCACCCTTCTTCTTTGGGATGATATATGTGTAACTAAATATATTCAGAGTTGGACGAATTTTATTTTAAATAATAAATACGAAATTGCAAATTAAATTAATATTTCGTCCGTAAATAATAATTACATTTTTCTATTTAGTTAAGTGATTATTTTAATACTTCTGCAAATAATTTATTTATTATTTCTTATTTGAGAAGGAAATGTTATATTTTATTCGAATTTAGGTGAAAAGCAAATAACAAGTAATTTTTATTGTTTTTTTTCATTTATGGCGTGTGCTTGACGCGTTGTACCGAATAAATAATAAACAATTAAATGGTAATTAATAAGTTACAGTTGAAATTGTGTTCATAAATAAGAAACACCTATGATTATTTTAAATGATTTATTTAAATATATATGTATTAGTCTTAGATTTTGATATACGAGTTATTATTTTTGTCTTTTATTGAAACTTACGAGAAAGAAAGAAATTCTTAATTCAAATTATTATTTAAATCAACATTTACTTAAATGATGTCCAACTCTAAATACGTAATTAATGTAACGTTAATTAATGAAAAATGTCCTACGATTAGAATGCTATATCTACTTTAATCTGCCCTCTCTCTAAATAATCATTCTTTCACTCGATCAGAAAGCCCCTATTATTAAAATCACATACTTTTAATCGCGATTCTATCCGGAAAATTAATCGTGTCATTAATTAGAAATGCCGTACCATTAAAATGATAAATCTACTTCTTAGCCGGTTCCAGTTTGAAAAAATATTTCCCTAATTATTAAAGACAAGTTCTACCATTAAAAATGATGTATCTAGTTTTTACTTTGGGTCAATCTGGAAAATTAATCTTGCAATTAATCAGAACAGCTCGGGCATTAAAATGATATAAGGGTGGACCATGAATCGTGATCAGCATAATTTATTCTGCGGCCGTATTGGATTTTTTTTCAGCTAAAATAGCATGATTTAAGAACTTTCAGATGATTGTACCAAATTTTTGTCAACCCTTTTTTCCGGAGTTATAGGTAAACCTAATTTTATTTTTTAGATTCGGAAAGACTATGTCATGACGCTTTCCAAATTCGTCTCAGCTTCCCCTAAAATATGGACAGAAAGAAATTGTAGGTTATCTTAGAAAATTTAGCACAATCGTCATAAAATGTCTAATCGAACCACAGAATAAACTAAGCTGATCATACTCCGTGGACCACCCTCATTTAATCTAAAAAATTAATCTCCTAATTAAATATATTCAAAGTTATGCAAAGAATACTTCTTTATATAATAAATAACAAATTAAAAATTATATTAACATTTCGTTTGCAAATTATAATTAAATTTTTGTAACTAAACGATCATTTAAATAATTCCACAAATAATTTATTTATTGTTTCTCATTTAATAATTTATCGAGAAAATCCTACCATTAACACGATATCCTAATTAATCAGAAAAGGTACGAATAAGTATGAATTCGTTCCCCTTCCTTTCTAATTTGTAAAAGAGCTCTATGCTCCTGCGAAACGTTTCTGTTTTGAAACCCCATTTACGATTACATCGTGCGCAGTCAGTGCCATTGCTTCTCGCTAACGTTTACCACCATTAACATCGACGAGATTACTGTTAATTAAACAATCCAGCCGCGTATCGTATAACGATCGCGCCGGGATTGAGTATGAATTATTCATAGCAATAATTTGCCGTGATCGACGCAACATTAAACTCTCGATGTACTGTTTAGCAACCTGTCGTTTCTATCAATTATTTTTTATCAAATTGTCGACCCAGAACGATACTTTGTGTTTCAATTACCGTCCTCCTTTATTAATTCCATCGATCTGTTTCAGTTTTATGTTCGGCTTTATATATTCAATCTTGATATCATAGACCAGCAATTATTTAGTATAATTAGTTCTGGCTACGTTTGAACGATAACGCGTCTTTCTAACTTATAGAGAGTGCTCTAATCGAATTTGTCTGGAGATATGCGATTGCATTCCGTGCGACCTTCAACGTTCTCATCTATTTGCAAATTGAATATCTCAAGAACCGAAAGCGATGGGATGAGCGAAACCCAAATTTGGATTTGGCGCACAAAAGTTTACGACCGATCAGAATTGTTTATTTCAATGTTCAAATTTCGTGATAGTGTATTGAATTAAGTTACAATTTGAATATGCTCAAATATTTATAATATTATTAAAAAATATGTCACTGTATTCGGGAGAGTCCGAGAAACCATTCCGCGTGAGAATTATTTCCATAACGTTTATGATTATGGCGCACGAAATTTTCAAAATTGGAACTTCAATTTTCCAAATGTAAAAATTTCAGCTTGAATTTATCAAAAACGATACACAGGAACGAGTCTCGATACGCATTTGACAAGTGAAAATCAAGGATAATCCACTATTAGTTATTGAAATATTGCAACTTTCACATAAAAATATCTGTTCGAAGTTTGTTTAAAATTTCAAGAACAGATATTAATATATCGACGTGCACACATTAATTGTTTAAATTTGCTCATTATTTAAATCTGCAAAGACTGAATTTTTGGACAACCGATCTTCATGTAAAATAAAAATCGTCTTGTTCGATTACAAAAGAGACAGCAATTCAATAAAAGGAAATCTGCTTCTTCAATCATTTTAACAAAACAATGAGCTTGAACTTGTATATCGTAACGTGGTTTCGCACCGTGATACTTGATCCAGCCATTTCGAGAAATAAATGAGCCATTTATTTTGAAAGTGGCCTAAATCCATTTATCTTAAAATCCAGGTATTCAAGGATTCTGACTTAAAAATATTATTAGTCAAAATGTATTTTCTATTTTTACGCTTTCTTCTAAATCATTATTATATTTTATATTTATGAAATTTCAGCGCGCGCGAAAAGCGATATATTCGTGGCTACCCCCTTGGTATTATTGTTATCCCGGGGGAACATGTGTTGAAAATAAACAAATTAGTATCTGTTCTTATCAGCATAATATTTTTGTTTCCAAGGGTTGCCGCATCCTCGAGGCTTTTGTGAAATGACATTATGTATAACGTAGAAATGTAAATATTAAAATAGCTAGCTCGACGTTTTTGGAAAATGGCCTTAAGTCGCTGTCAAAATAAACGGCTCGAATTCACGAAATCCACGGTCTATTTATTCTGCATTCGACACATAACCTAATTCTTCGATGAAAATAACTGTCGCACATTATAAAACGATCTCGTCAGCGAAGAGTTAAAATTTCGAGCACATTGTTGCGCCAGGCAGAACGGCAGAGACTTATACTTGGACCACCCAGTACAGGTTTGTCGATGACGTCATCGGTGTGCTCGAGAAGAAGGCATCGGTCAACGTCGTGGCATGAACATGCAAACTGACAGACACGACTCTATCAGAGATCGTAGACAAGATTCAACATCGTAAACCTCGAACCTTTCCGCTCTCCTCTCCGTCTTCGTGCCAGTTAACTGTTTCGCTTTCGTATGATCCAGGAACATAAAGCTTGGTTCCTCCTTTCATGGGCTTGCGTATATACCATGTACAGAATAGAATGTTCACTCGCGTAAGCTATTCTATTCGCATTTTTCAGCGTCCTTGCTCCAGTATTCCGATACTCTTGTCTCAGTCAGCTTGTTCTCAAAGCGTAGTTCGAACAGTCTTTTTTTGGAGATAACCAGACGAGCTATTCCGACGATGCTTTACAACGTCGTTCGTACACGTGCACTCCAGCTTTCAGAATTTTTAGTTATTGTTACTAGTTCAGTTATGGGAATTATCATAGTGGAAGTATATCGTTGATTCAGCTTATTTTGAGAGGGTACTTTGGATATTATTTATAAACAAACCGGATAATTTATCGTGATGAAACTTTGCAGGATTGTTCGTACACATGTATTCTATCTTTGACAATTTTTGGTTATTGTTGTTACGTTCAATTATGGGAATTATAGCACTGGAGGTACATTGTTGATACGTTCTTTTTTTGTCCTCTGTCCTTTGAGAGCATATTTTGAACATTTTTTTTTAGAAAACCTCATAAGTTATTTCAATAAAACTTTAGAGCAATGTTTATACGAATGTACTTTACTTTTGAGAATTTTTAATCACTGTTATTGCTGCAAGTATGGGAATTATGGCACTGGAAGTGAGTATATTGTTGACGCGATCCTCTTAGGTCTTACTACTCTATGTCAGCCTATTTTGAGGACACTTCAAACATTTTTTGCAAACAAATCGGATAATTTATTGTGATGAAATTTTACAGGATCGTTCGTCCATATGTGCACCACCTTTGAGGATTTTTAGTAATTGTTATTGTTGTATTTATGATAACTAGATAAAGTCATTTCGTCTTCGTTGGCAAAATTTATTTATCACACTTTGTTTATAAGTTTTTTTACAATTAGATCCCGCTTTTACGATATTTGCAACTTCACAAAAGAGTAATTATTGATACAGCAAAGTAAAGTTACAACGTTATCAGATCTCAGCTACGTGTTTCCCAATTTTAACCTAAAAAAATCCTTGATAGGTTCGAAAGAAGACAGTGTCGGTACGGCAGGTGTCTACATTGATGCGAGAGTAAAGGGTGTATTTCAACAGTTATTACTTGAATTATAGGAATTATGGCATTGAACCCCCTTCAGCAGTAGATTCTACACATGGAAACAATAAAAAAAGTTCATATAAATATCGTTTTCACGTGTAGAATCTATTCCTGGCATGGGTATCACATGTCACGGGACATCCTGTACATATAAGTATATACAAGTTAGTGAACCTGCGATCGAAAAATAACGAGACCTCGGCAAGATAGCGAAGATTGACAATGCAACAAGCTGTGTTCACGTTGCTCGTTGGCTCGCCTCGACTTTCAATTAATAAACGATAAACGCTTCGTCCAGGGTGCCTATAAACAAACTTTACGAGGAATCATTCCCGACCCACGCGTTCACCGTGACGCGCCGCAACCTAATTGACGACTATGATGTCCACGTTACCCATATCTTCGAGCCTTCGATACCTACACGCCATCCATTACGTCGATTTATCACTGGCCAAAGTTTCCTATCGCAATCTTTCACGGGAAACGATCGTCCCTTGTCCCGCGGCCATCGTTAACGCGTGTCGACAGTGTTGCAACGGTGACATTAATTCGCCGAGTGATTGAATAATTGACAGGCATTATTTCGCAGCTGGTAGACCGATGAAGTCCTAAACGGAAACGTCGTCGCGTCGATCGACTATAGTTCCTGCCCGCATACAGCTATAAGATCAATACAATGCGCGATTCAATCGTTTTATTTGATTTTCTTTGGAGTGTTAACGAGGGATTTCTTCTTCTTACTTAAATTAATAGTACAATGTGTCAAAAATGTGAGAGTGGATCATTATTTAATAAGAAGTAACAATGATTCGACTAGAAAAACTTTTCCCTGCAGTTTGAAGGTTTCTTTTTACGTCCTCCAAAATTCTAGAACAATACAACATAGATTATGAACATTATTATTACAATATAGATTATAGACATTATTATTATGACACACATTATGAGCATTATTATTGTAACACACGTTATAAACATTACTATTATAACATAAATTAGAAACATTATTATTATATCATCGATTAGAAATGTTATTATTATAATATACATTACAGATTTTACTATCATAACATACATTATAGATCTTATTATCATAACATACATTATAAACGTTATTATTATAACACACATTATAAACATTACTATTATAACATAGATTATGAACACTATTATTATAACACAGATTATAAGCATTACTATTATATGATAGTTTATAAAGATTATCATTATAACATACACTATAAACACTATTATTGTAACATACATTCTAAACATTATTATAAACATTATTTTGCTGTATTATGATACAATAATGTTTATAACGTAAGTAACAACAACGAGACCAAAACGTCATTTCTAGTCTCGTAAAACAAGTAATAACACCAGGGACCTCGTATCACTCGATTCGATCGCGATCGATGGAAAACCGATCCAGATTGGTCGGGCCATCGACCAGGTCTTGTTGCCGCGGTCGTCACGCAACGATTAGTCTCGCCTCTCGATTAGAATTTTTCCACGGAACTGGCCTGCGGTTTTCAGGATCGTTAAGACGAGTTCGAGGTTGTCGCTGATAAATGTAGGTGGCCTGACCGGGGCCCGTTATCGCTGAATCACGTCGATGCGGATAGTTTCGGAATTCGCCAGCCGGTATCCAGCGCGTTGTAGCGTGTGTTGCAGCGTGTTGCAGCGTGTTGCAGCGTGCTGCAGCGCGGCGCACGTGTTGCAACCGCTTTGATAAAGAAGGAAATCGATGCATGCCGCGATACTGACCACAGAAACGCTACCATTGCCGCCATTCGCAGGCAAGTAGCTAGGGACGTTTTGACATTTAGCAACGGCGCGGTCGCCGCGCCGGCAGCGGGCGCTCGCTAATTGCGTCGATTAATAATTTCAATAGTTCGACAAGAGCGCGGGGCTAATGGGTGTCACCGGGGGCATCTGTCCGGGCCCCGCGCCGGGGGGCCTAAGGGGAAATTCATGGCTTGTCCGCCGCGCCGAGAGAATTCGTGCTTCCGCGCATTCAGCCGGACCATGAGAGCGTGCAACCAGTGTTGCCACCTATGCGGACTTTTCTCTATACATACGGGCATTTGGAAGGTTCGGTGAAAATCCTAGAGTGTATACAGGGTGGGCCACCATATGGACCGTTTGTTTTGAAAGTGATGTAAGTCATTTTTTTAAAATGAGATGTCACGTAATTTGTAATTGTGATTTGTGATTCACAAAAAGATGCTAAAGGGACAGATTGTAGGGTTCGATTGTATGGATACACGTTACAGTGGAAATAATTTGTTTCCAAAGATCATATTTTTCGAGATTTTATTTTAATGTTTATTAATTGTTATGTTTATTATAATGTTATAATAATGTTACAATTTAGTAATTATAATGTCATTAATGTCTTTTTTTTAAATTTGAAGTACATATTTCTATTATTATAACATGATGGCTGAAATCAAGACGAATGACCTGTAATAGCATGACCTTCGTGTGACCCTGAGCAAGAATAAATTGAAACATTTAGAAATGAACACGAATGCCGAAATAACTACAACAACGAGATCAACAATGAAAAATTTATTGGTATAAATGTTCGAAATAATTCTAAATTGCTATATAAAAGTTCGACCATTTTGATAAAACCAGTATTTAATTAAAATTTACGAATATTATCTATTTTGAGCCTTTCGGGAGAAATAATGCTAAACCATTAAATGGACTAGAAAATGTGCTATCTAGTGATTAAACTTAGAAAAGAATTCTGCATTAAAATCAAATCTTAATTAAAGTCTTCTAACCTCTTTGGCAAAAACAGTGCTAAATTCTTACATGAAAAGGTGTTCTACAAAAGCAACTAACAAAACGAAAAATTTGCATAAAGGTCCGCGGTCTACTTGTCAGAAAGAGCTACCTCGAGCTGCTCGAAGCCAAGGACAGTGGAATCTAACCTACTACAGGCGAGAGGCGTGTAAAAACGGCAATTGGTAGTTAGCCAGCGTGACATTCTTGAATTTCGCGGGTCCCGGGAGACGAGGGAGAAGGAGGTGGAAGCGAAACAACTTAATTTATTCCGGGCAATAATCAGCGCCGACCAAAATGGATCTCGGACGGATCGACTGATGGAATGTGACACCTGCCCGCTGCGGCTAAAACTGTTTTTCACGTGTGCAAGATGCCGGGGACTAGAGGCCTCCTCGTTTTTACGCTCTGTTCGCGCGCCAAATACGCGAGCTGCACGCCTGCCGCGGGATTCCTCTTCGTTTCTTTTCGCGAGGACTTCTCTAGCGAGCTGGCTCGGACCGGTTCGAGTCCGATTCGATTCGATTCGATCCGATTCCCAAGAATTATAGCGATACGAAATGTAATCGCGCGTCCGGCAATGTGCCCGCGGTGTTAATTTGCCCGCGCGGGCCCGCGAGGTGTCGCACATTGTGGCAAAACAGGGCCTCGCGGAACAAAAATATAACTGTAAATATTATCGTATAACGATATCAGATCTTGTTAAATTATTATTATATGTACAGGTACATGTTATATAGTAAGTAAGAAAATGTGATTCATTTTTTAGGCAAAGCTCGATTATTTTCAACTTCAAGTTAATTAATATCTCAGAAATAGCACAAAATATTCTGCGATTTAAATAGTTTCTAATTTGTTGTTCGTTATATTAGAAGAATCTGAAAAGCTTTCGTTTTTCGGATTGCAACGAATAGTCTTATACGCTTTTTTGAAAAAGAAGAAATACATACTGTCGTTTCAAACTTTTTCGATGCAATCCGAAACACAAAAACTTTTTTTGGATTTTATATTCTAACCTTTTATAAATTCTTGTAAACTTTGTAAATCAATAAATTATATATTAATGTATTATTATGTAATAAATTATACATTAATTTATTGATTTATTTGTCAATTTTATACAAATTTAGGAATTTAGGAATTTAGGAACTTAATAAACTGATTTTTCAATTTTACTCAATAACTATCCTTTTGACCAAGATATAGTGAATTAAACAATTATTGATCCAGGTGTGCATTCAAAGAAAGGAATTAGTACAAAAAATACTCTTGTCAAACTACTACACAATTTCTAATTTTTAAATGATATTATATAACTTTTAAAAAATTTTGTAATTACCTTGAAATTCTTTTCGCTAGGAACTAGTTCCATAAAGCAATGCGTGAACAAATTATTACAAAAATTGCGATCAGTTGGAATGACAAGAAAGAAATTTTTAATTTTCTGAATTTAAACAAGCCAATTTTCTTAATTTAACTAATTTAATTTTCCAAGTTTACGCGCGCTGAAAAATGCATCGAAATCTCAAAGCAATAGCTCAAGTTGTTTGCCGGAATTTTGAAAAACTTATTCCGTCTTAAAAGGAGCCCGGATATTTTCGTAAGTGAACCAATAATTTTGGGACCGGCTGTATCGGGACTGTGCACATGCGTTCCCTTGATCGACGATTCAATTCTGCTCGAGGCAACTCCTTCTGCGAGACTCGAGAATAGTTTCACCCACGCCTGAAAAATTGGCGGCGCAGGTACGCGGATTTTCTTCCGGTTGCGAGAACACCGTGTTCCCATAAAGTCCAACTAAGGCTCGCGGTGCACGCCACCCTGGCCATTGACTTACGTTGGCTCTCGTTAAAGGACCTCGTAGTAGATCGATCGACTTGGCATGCATGCAGTCACTCGTTGCTATTCCTATTCTCCAACGTCTCCTTTTCCGCCCATATCTTTATGAGCGCCCAGCCGTGGCTCGTTGGTTTGTTTCTCCGTTCCGTTTCTTAATCCCTCCGGTTCATTTTGCTCCAATTGTTCGGCTCGGTATCGGTGCGGCTTACTTTATCTACGCCGCGGTCGGACTTTATTGGCGGTAATCCAATCTGCGCGATAAAGATCTATCTACGTAGAACGAAAGCTGCGATCGCTCGTACCGAGAGCACCTGAAAAATCCCGGTGCCGGATTATGTTAATAAACAATCCGGCGTTTATTGTTTCCGCGTTACTGCTGTCCTTCCTGATTGCCGTTCCGTGAAGTATGTTATTAATTGAATAATATTTTTCTGATTGGCAACCAATCGCTGCACGAAGATGGTCCGATAATAATAACAACTTGCGCAATTATTTTCAAACGTAATGTACGCAAAGATTGTTATAAGAAAAATATAGGTGTATCCTGCAGTGTTCATGTAAACAGGAAAAAATATTGTTTTGCCAAAATCTACAGAGTTAGATAGCAAAAAAAACTTGTTGAATCTTTCTAATATATCTTGACCATTTTAGGAACTACTGAAATACTAGTAACTTCATGAATTTTTTAAAACGGAACAACCAGAATGATTGTTGTGCAAAAAATATAGAAATGTTCCTCGAACTATATTTAAATAGAATATAATATTGTTTTACCAAAACTTGAGAAGTTACATGATAAAAAAATTCTTGATCCTTTCTAATATATTTTGACCATTTTCGGACTTCAACAAAAACTAGCAGCTTCATGAATTTTTTAAAACGCAACAAATAAAAGGCTTGTTTAAACAAAATTCTGGAAATGTTATCAGCCTTTGTTCTAACAAGAAAAAATATTTTTTGTTAAAACAGAAGGAGTTAGATGATAAAAAGAAATGATTGAATCTTCGTGATATATTTTGTTCGTTTTAGGACCTGCTATGATACTAGCAACTTTGATGATTTCAAAAAGTCCCAACAAACAGAAGTTATAAAATAACGTTATAAAATAAATATAGCAACGTACTCCAATTTGAACAGTAAAAAAATATAATTTTACCAAAACTTCCGGACCTAGACAGTTGTGGCGAATATCCCTTAAACGTTTACAATTTCTCGAATAAAAATTTGCTCGAAGAACATTCGATTACGCTGGTTAATTGGTACTCCCATAATCTACAAAGTTATGCGTACATCATAAGAAATGTAAGTCCCAAGTATGCCTGTATGAAATACGAACACGGGAGATAATTCTCATGGTCGGAAGACGAGTATGGAATACACTTCCAGAGTCCCTGTGTAAGTACGACACAGTGCTCAGGAACGTTCACAATGATCGAGTCGGGCCGATTAAGCGGAGCCAATTGGAAAATTCAAATTACGCGCCATTCGAACAAACGGACATGCCTAAGGTAGAGCGAGCGTTCCGGAACGGGCTCTGCATTTTCATATCGCGTTTCAGCGCGCTCATAGAATACCGGCCGAAGCGATGGACGATGGTATGCTGATGATGAGCGATATTGCTCGTTCGAGCGAGAAATCGTTCGAGTTTCCAGTCTCGCTAGTGGCTTTACGATATCGGCCTCTCGAAATATGCTTCCTTGAGCAAACAATAAACCATGGAATAACAAAGAATAAATTGCTAACTTCATACAGCTGTTATCGAAATTTTTAACGTTTCCTTCGTGGAAAGGGCAATGTTCTACTTTTATTGGCAAATGGAATGATGACGTAGGTTTTCCCAGGTGCAGCGGCATATTTTTTTATAAGAGTTGAAACATTGAAAATGTTTACATTTTTAAATGTTTGCTTTGTCTCAAAATTTTCGACTTTGAACATTTTGTCTGCTCTAATAACAGAAGCTATATTAATGTTTATTTATATGGAAGGATTCTATAGACTCTCCTGAATAAAATGACATTTTCTGGAAAACTGTGTAACCGGTGCAATTTGTTTAAACAATTTCGAAAGGGAAAGTGACATCTTTATGCAATTTTTTTAAATAGACAATGTTTCTTTTACGTAAAATGATTATGTAGTCTCTTGCGAATAAAATGAATTTTTCTGAAAAGTTTGTATAAGCAGTGGCACATGTTTAAACAATTTCGAATGTGAACATATTTGGAACTCTAATAACAAAAGTTATAATAACGATCTTTACATAGTATGATTCTGTAGACTCTCTGGAATAAAATAACAAATTTTTAATAATAGTATAGAGCATCGAAAATTGTTTAAACAATCTCGAAAGTGAATGAGACACCTTTAGGCAATATTACTGACTCTTGAATTGTGAATATTTTTTGCAGTGTAACAATAAAAGCTATGTACTAATTTATCTTTGATGAAATGATTCTGTAGACTGTCCCGAATGCAACATATTTTTTAGTGACGGTATAAGCGCTGAGACTTGCTTAAAAAATTACGAAAATAAAGGAAACATTCTCAGCTAATTTGATCAAATCACCAATTTTGAATGTTGCCAGCACAATAAACACTTTCATAAATGTCTGTCAATTTGAACTTGCAATCACACCTGACGAATACATTAGAAACTGAAGTTAACAGATCCATTTTGCCTCAGAATTTTAAGATATTCCACCTAAATTCTATTACTTTATGAGCCAAATTGAATTTTTAGTTATTCATATCGCAAGAATCAATAAAACATAATTTATTACTAACTGTAAATTATTTAACATTTTGCATAAAAATCTGCTGTCTGATAGTAACTGTTACAAATAATCATAAATTAGATACATAAATACTATAACTGTTACAATGAATTACAGATTGTTTACAAATTATTTACAGATTATTTACAGAAAGCGGCTGATTCTACGTAAAAAAATAGAACAAAAATGTAGAATAACATTTTTTTATTTCAGCATCTGTTTTCGAGAAAAATTTTGTCGAAAAAGTAATAGTATTGAATAGGTATTAAGTGCCGCGTCTGACCATGACATCCTAATTCTACTTTGCGCCGTAGTGTAAGCCAAGGAAACTCGACGCATCTTTCAACTCAGTTTTCTCGAAAACAAAGCCTTTAATGACAAAATGTTTTTGTTTCTTTTTGACTTGTTCTATTACGTAGAATCAGCTCCTATTCGGTTATACCACCAGTTACATGACATTTTAATATTTGATAATAACATATAACTATTACAGTGGACCGTAAATATATAGCTATTATATAACTATGGGTTATATGTTTAATTATCACGTATAATTACTGTTTTAGTCAACTGTAAATAATTGTATGTATAACTATCAGCTACAGCAATTATAATACAGTTAACAATGGATTGTATGTGTAACTATCATGTATAACAACTGTTATAGTTAAATATGTTTAAAATTACTAATAATTTGTATGCTTTAAAATATGCACATTATCCTTTTGTTCGACAATTTTAAATTAATTTTTAATTTTTAAATAAATGAAATCGATTTCTTATTCGCGAGTGATGATTAACTTAAATTTATTTCTTATTTATGAATTACTAATACATTATTTAAGAAATGAATCAATTTTTGTAATGAAAAATTTGTTGCCTAATGCACATTTTAACAACTTAAATTTATTTTTCATTCTCAAACGGCGAACAATGTAAATTTATCTCTTATTCGCTATTGAGAAGTAAGAAATAATTAACGTTATTCAAAAGTAAACAATTAAACTTATCCGCGAATAACAAATAATTAAACTAATTCGTTATTCCGAACATTATCCGAACACTGCGCCCAACAACAATGCCTGGATCTAGTCACGACCGCATAAAATCACCGGAATCGTCCATCACGCAAGGGTCGAACAGCCGCATGCATATCCATAGCGGTGCATATTGCGAAATCCGCTGCAACTCTCGATGGAAGCGACAAGCCGTTTCATAAATTCATTTCGCCCAGACTTCCTCCTGCTTTAGCAAGGGGGAAGGGGCGGGAGCGAGCGCACTTAGAGTCGTGGATAATTGAGATATCGGTTTCCCGCGCAGTTCGTAAATTTTCGCGGTCGCGCGGCCCGTTGCATTATGCATCGCGTATAAACGGGGCCCGGTCACGTGGGCCCCGGGAAAGTTTCGTTAGCGCGGCTCGACGCTGGTCGCTCGGCCGTTTTATTCGGGACGCGCGAGGCAGTAAATTAGGCGCAACACTTGTCTCGGATTATCGGCGATTGTAACACGGCCGCGCGCGGTCTACAATGAGGACCGGCGCGGCGCGGCGATCGTTGCGGGCCCCGCCGCGCGGGATAAATATCGTTCGCACGGTTACACCCGTTTTAATTTCAAGCAGTAATTCAGCCCCGGCCGAACGAAAGAAACGGAATCGGATCGAGTCGCGCCGGGTACTACACGCGTATATGTAAATAGACCGATACGCTTGTTGGAACACGATGTTAATCGGGAATCGCGTCCACCGATTGGAAATTTGTGGCCTGCGTAACCGGAGGCTTTATTCCGTGCCGGATGCTGCGGCGATTCAACTACACCCACGGGAATCAGGGAAAAATTACTGGCTGAACTGCTTCGCGTTCCTGGAAAACTGTTCTCATCGGATGTTGCGGCGAATTCTAGGATGTAGTACCAGTTTCTTGAATCGTACTCTATTTAAAATTCTCTTAAAATTAAATTGTGGCGGCAATTGGCAACATCTCTTAAAAGCTCAGACAATGGTAATAGTTGTTAACATTTGATGATGCGCAAGAACATGTTTCTGTGCTGTCCCCGCCAATTTCTATAAAATAAATAAGACCAATTTAAAATTTTAGCAACATTAAGTACACATTATTTATTTTAGTAATAGTAAAATGGTACTTATTTTTATCCTAATATTAGCTTAGGTTACGTGTAATACTTATGAGAATTCTAAAAGCATATTAAAATTTATTTTCAGACTAGATAATCGCGTTTTTTTTTTTAAGCAGCGAGCACAATGCCCAAATCGTACTGGTTTCTTTTTGTTTAAATGGTACGATTATGGCAACTCTCCCACAATTTAGAGCAACCAGGCGGAGATCAATCACAAGCAATTTTCCAGATAAAGTTTTGAAAATTTGCATTTTGATTGCATTATTTACATTGATACGAATTATGTGCAAATTGTTTTGCCAAGTAATTTGTTCGACGATAAACAATTTCTTTATAAGAGAAGATCGGATTGAGAAATCCATACACAATCTATTCAACATCGTGCAGGCAAGCTACAGTAAAAATTTCAGCCTGAGAACTTTATTGTAGCGCCGAATAAAATTGCATTCATTAGTCTCTATCTGTTATCCGTGCCAATAATTGTCACTCAAATTGAAATAACTCGAACCATAACAAAGTTTACGAGCTGAAATTTTTGTCGTACTTTGTGTACACGATGTCGAAGAATTACGGATTCTTCAAGCCGATTATTTTTTCTAAAATTAACAATTCTTTTTTATTATAAAAAAAATATCTGGCACATACCTCGGAGAGTAAAAAAGTGTTGTCAAAATGCACATATTTTCTAAATTTTGTCTGGGAAGGTACTGATGGTTGACCTTCGCTTGAGTGCCCTCCCTTAAGGAGGTATTTCAGTGGGAATTTTTGAAAATATCGATTTCTTTTCAGGGGGGAACTGCCATGAATTGAATACTTTTATTAAGAAGAAAAAAGACCGAAAACGTTGTGATGGCGTAGGGTAAGTATGAGTATTTTTGATATAAACAAAGAAACAAAAAAATCGGTGCATAGCATGGCACAATGTGGCTGCAACCCTTACTTTTGGTTAAGAGGGTGCACAGCAGCAGCATGGCTCCTACGGTGGGTCCCAGATCTATTTAAAGCGCGAATTATAATCTACTTCACTTAAAAACATTCTCAAGATCTGCTCTTTTCTATTCATCAATTGGTTGTGTTGAACGAGACAATGTTATAAAATGAAGTAACATTGGTATTAATCTTGTTTTGCAACTGATATTACAGATCAAGTTTTCTAACTAAGAACAGGAAGACTGCGTAACAGACACACACCATTTGAATATGCACAATTAACGCAATTATCAGTAATTATTTATCAATGCTTT
>CM052159.1:9928122-9945541 GCA_028455555.1 Augochlorella aurata
TTTACAAATAATAATAAGAAACAAAAAGAAGTAGTATTGTTTTTAATATAAGATATTACTATTATTTATTTATGCTCTTTGGCAGTGTTTTGACATGTAGGTGACTTTAAACCCCATCCAACATATTTTCAGCCGGTTTATCTTTTTACCCGTTAGTATTTTTTCTTACATGTTTTTGAATTGTGCTTTGTGGATTTTTTGTCGAAACGAAATTTTGTCGTTTCATTTCGTGTAAAATAAATGTATTATTTTTCCTATTTATAATAATTAAAGCATTGGCATTTTTTAAGATATCAAATATTAACTAGTTATAAATAATAAAATTACACTAAGTTAATCACAAATTATGCGATATCTCATTTTTTAAAAAAATGGACTTACACCACTTTCAAAATAAACGGTTCATTTTAGTCTTATTTTTGCTTGTAGAACACACTCTTAAAGCGTGTACAGAAAAATGCGGACACCTTGCCTTTATCTTCTACAGTAGGTGCTGTTACCTTATTGGAATATTGAAATTTACCAAAGCAGTATTCAAACATCGCCACACCTCCATTAATTATCAGCAGGCAAAAGGAAGACCGGGAATTTATTGGACACCGTAATCGCAGGATGCTCGTGAAAAGCGTCCCGCCGCGCCGACTCGTCCCGGCGAACGATCGTTGACAGTCGTTTTATTTCTGTTCCAGATCGGGAAAATTGACAAGCCGAGTGACAAGTCCGAGGGCATAATCGAGGTAAGTCGGCCGTCCCTCCGGTGAAAACTCGCAGATCCTTTTCCTTCCTTTTTCCCGTTTTTTTACATCCTTCGTCGTTTTTGATGGGCCGCAGAAGTGGAGATAGCCCATCACGCGAGTAACACACAAGCGACGAACGAAAAGGCGCGGAACGAGCCCCGATAATAGCGCAGATTATCATAGAAATTATAGCTAAATGTTCGAGGGCATTGGCTGCCCGAAGGCTGCGCAAACCTGTCCAGAGAGATGGACAAGCAATCTTGGACGCTGTACACTCGCGGAATAGGCGCGCGGTTTTGTCCCAAAAGATTCCGCGCGGCGACGGATAATTTAACATGATTGTAAACAATAATCAAGAAGGCGTTGACCGTCCAGTCTGATTAGCGATTGCCTGACACGTTTCTACTGGGAGGTCTGAACGTTTGGACATACTTTGCGCCGCTCGTTTTAGAGATTTTGATGCGAGACTAGATTCATTTTATAACCAAGACTCCGAAGTACATAAACATTTTTTTTTAATTTTTTAAACATGTAAACAATTATTGAGAAAATGTTATATTTTTGGCCCATAGCGATGATTTCAAATGCTTCTAATATGAACAGTGAATATTTGAACATTTATTACGACGTTAGTTTTAACGACTTTGACTTGTAACCAGCCTCATTTTGTAGGCAATGCTTCGAAGTACATAAACATATTTTTAAAAATTTCTTGAACTTGTAAACAATAATCAAAATCCGTCATGTTTTGGGCCTCAAGCGATGAGTTGATATACTTCTACTATGTATAGTGAATTTTTCAACGCCTGTTGTAACGTTAGTTTTAAAGATTATGATACGGGATTAGGCCTACTTTCTAGACCGATCTTCAAAGAACAATTTCCACTGTTTCTCAATTATTTAATGCCTTGTTTGCAGACGTAAAATACAAAATACTAACCCGTTTTCTCATAACCAAAGCTCTATAAAATCATTTACCGTACGAATGCGCTTCAAATATCGCACTCATGTGTTCCGTCGTTAATTGTGCCTCGACGTAGATCATTTTTATCCGCTTTGTGACCTAGCGGTATTGTTTTAATATTCAAACGTTCGAGAAACGAGCAAGGGTTCGAGCTGCTTAAATAGAGAACAGCGAGCACTCGGCATAGCGAAGTGATATTTAAGCCGGCAAAAAGGTGGCAGAGGGTCGTACAAAGTGGTACATGCGTCGTTGATTAAGTGAGACTTGTAGGAAGTTAGAGGCAGTTAAGTTTCGTGTAAAGAAACGCGAACGAATTTATTGCGCAAGCTAATATTAATCCTCCGGCCGCGAGCGACGTGGAAATCGAGTTCCGCTCGCAATAAGGATCCCGATTATCCGGCTTAATGGGGAGACGAATGGCGCGGATAGATCGAGGCTCGCCGGATAATCGAGACATGAGTGAAGAAACTACGTACATGGTTTATGCGTGCTGTAGGTATTCTATATCAGAGGAAATGCGTTCTCTTTTCGGTTGTTCCGCGGCGAATCGATCACATTCCGCAAACGTTAAGCGTGCTATTACATTATGTGCGAAATTAGGAGGAGGTTCCAGTCATCGCTTCGATTATTTCTCGTGTGCTTAAGAAATACACACCGTTAAATATAATATTTCCATTCTTTCATTTTACTTCCTCCTTTTTTAACAATAATTGGACATGTCTATTTTGGACCGCTTATTTTGAAAGTGGTGCAAGTCCATTTTCTGTTGTTTCGAGAAAATTGGAGGTTAGCATATTAGTCAATTAAAAAATATAAGTTACTTATGTCAAATCTGGCAATGTGTCTACTAATTTATTTAAAGAAAATAATATATATTTATGGGCTGTAAGTAGACAATTTCTTTTATTGGTCAATTTTAAATTGAACAAAGCATTGGCTTTTTTAAAATATTAGATATTAACTAAATAGTTATAAATAAAAAGTTTACATTAAATTAATCACAAATTACGTGTCCAAACGTTCCAAATATAAAATTTATTACGCCCGAAAACAAAAGAAAGTCCTATTTAATTTTTGCTAATTTTTGACAAATAAATAAAAATAATTAATTAATGTTAGCTTCTACTATAAACGCCACTGCAAATACATTTCATTGAGATCGATCGTCGTAAATAGAGATTTATATTGAGGAAAGGATATAAATCGTCTTCTAGGCTGCCATATATCGTCTATCGAAGCCGCTATTTTGAATAAACAATTTCTGGGTTCAGTTTTGTTATCAGCGGATTACAGATTTGATGCATTTATGACAAAATTGAAAAGCTGAAATATAATATCGTGAAGATATAAGAAGAATTTTATGACATTGTCACACCGCTTGCAATTTAACAAAGTACTTAGAGGAAACAATTCATTTTTATTTAATATTTGTGTCGTACAATCGTCCTGGAATATTTTTCTTGGTTTATTTTTAAACCATGTTAAGGAAGAATTGCCATAATCATACCACTTAAGCAAATTTAAAAAACATGTAAAACTAGTAATCTTATTTATAAGAGTGATTGTTTAGAGCAATATGATAACATGTTATTTAAACATTTTTAATCTTTATAAATGTGTAGAAAGGCTTATTATTAACTCGAATATTCTCAATGATAAGTACTATTTTCCTCTTTGTATTATTTGCTTTTTATATAGTCCTGATATAAAGGGACATAATTTACAATTTTCTTAAACAATGTTCCGTAAGAATATAGAAGCTAATAATAAGTAATATCGAACATATGCGCATATAAAACTCATGTATCATCAATATAAAAACCATATGGTTGAAAACATAAATAAATAAATAAATAAATAAATAAGATCGTGAC
The DNA here is from genome assembly GCA_028455555.1 of Augochlorella aurata. NCBI lineage: Eukaryota > Metazoa > Arthropoda > Insecta > Hymenoptera > Halictidae > Augochlorella > Augochlorella aurata. The sequence continues at coordinate 9,931,698 of CM052159.1, forward strand.
TTTCGGTCAAAAGTTACCGATCTCCGTACTGCTGTGCCATGGAAAGCTGCTCGAGCAGACCACTGTGCACTGCAGCGGCGCAGCATCATCGGGATCCTGATTATGTTTTAATAGGCCAGGACTCCTTTTACCAGCGTCGATCCTTTATCTAATGGAAAAACCGCCTGCGGAATGCGGTCGTAAACTTTTCCCTCTTATTGACAGTTTCTTCGTCGCCCGTGCGTTTTCTTTAAAACTAGAAGTCGTAACTTTCGACAACTGGCGAACTTCTTGCCGCATCCGCCGAGATCTGCTCCGCGATAGTTTTTGCCCCATTTCGAGGACACCGGAACTCGCGACCGGCCAATCAAGCCACCATTTTTTCGATAAATCTGATAACGAGGACTGCCGTGCATCCATTAGATTCCGGGAGACTGTAAGACAGAGGATAAATGAAATCCTCCGAGTGCGCGTTTTGCGTTTCTTCGTTTCGAACGATTTTAAAGTAGACGCCGGCCATTCGGATGGAAATGGAGCACGGTGTAATGGAATCCATAGGAAATTAGGCGAGGTTTATGGCTCCACTTTTCTGGATTCGAGGTTGTTTAGAGGATACAGACAATTTGACGTACCTATTTCTTTTTATTTTTGTTTATCAATGGATGGAAGTCGCGCAATGTTTACTAATATTTTCGACGATTTTGTTCGAAACGAAACGTACTGTATTATAGTACGAGTCAAACTAGATTAGGTTTAAGTCATCGTTTTGTTGGAATTCAAATTGTTTATAAAATACGAACATTTTAGTATCTCTGTTTACGTTTATTTGCGCTTGTGCATTGATGAAGACAGTTCAGTTTATTTACAATGTCGGCGATTTTATTTTAAAAATTACATGCTGTAGTATAGTACGAGAAAAATTAGGGGACGTTTAACTCATCGCTTTATTTTCTTCTCATTTGTTTTTAAGATACTATTGAATTTACTATCGAATTTGTGTCTTAAAAATCATCTGTCTTGTTTTCAATTGTATTTTTATAATATATAAAAATATTCATATACTCTACTTTATAAATTATGCTTTTCTTTATTGAATTTTTCTTTATTTTCTTTATTGTATATTTCTTTATTTTCTTTATTGTAAACAAATTTGATCATATTATGCAATTAATTTCACGATATTGTAAATTCTAAACGAGCTCGTATAAATGACCTACGTTAATGACGAAAATTAATAACATTTCGTGATCGCTGTCGGTCGTTTTGTTGAAGAGAAAATAAACTAAAACGTGATATTCACCAAATTAAAGGGGAAGAGATTAATTAGTTAATCTGTCTAGTTTTTAAGCTAAACAGTTCCAAATCTATTGCAAAAATTCCACATTTCTCATAACGACACCAAGCAACAATTATTCTCAGTTAATACTGAGAATTTGTCCAAAAATTTATAATAAAAATTTATGTTAAATATGGCAACATGATAGTTACAATAATAAAAACATAAAAAGGATTCAAGTTGTTCAACTCCTGTTTATTGAAAAATGGAGCCAAACAAATTTTGATTTCGCGCACAAAATTCGTAGTCCATTAATCATTCGATGGCACAGATCGTAACAAAACTACTTAAGACATCGCCTGGCGGACTTCAAAATCGTTTAAAAAATGCAGACCTTTGGCAGTTCTAGTTTTTGTCCACTTTCACTTCAGCATTGACCGAAGTCGAAGAACGAGAATGTTGCACAGTGAAGAAATGAAAACGGGGCTCGATGAAGCATTGGATCGATGGTTTTACAGTGGCGGTGACATATGTCTTCGAGCTGTCTTGCCTCGAAGTGGGCAGTGCCTGTCATCGTGGCTCCTCTTCAACAATTCAATATAGCATATCTTCGACGAGTAGCAATCTTTCCGGCTTGTCTAGCCTGGAATGTCCTCGTGAAAAGATCATCGATCATCATTAGCTGCCGCTCCGGGACTCGGTATTACCACCATCGCTGGAGCTTTAAATAATTTCATCAGTCTGTTCTCCGACAAACCTAATTCTTTCGTAACTTGCCATTGAATTTTACGATCGGGGCGGAGAAAAATTGGTGTAAAATTCTTGTACGAAAATGATTGAATGTTGTAATTAATTTTGTGCTGTCACGGTGCTAAATGATTGTTATTTTTATGGTAGTGACACGTGATAACAATTGTATCATTATTTTTGTTAAATAAGTTCGGAAGCCTTGCATTCTTAATGATATTTATATGTGTATATTATTATTATAGTATAATATATTCTGTTATTTAATTTTAATTAAATTGTGGAGTTTTATGGAAAATATAGATTATTTTTAGACGAATTAAAGATCATTGTCACTTTTGTGCTATCGGTATATAATAATAACGTCTATCTGAATGAATTGAAATAACTCGAAATTAGGATAAATATAATACTATTTCCCTCTTTAGAATTTAAAATTTGTTTTAATTATACAATTTTTACTATACACAAAATTATTACTTATAAATGTGAAATTTGTATTATATAAAATTATTATTTACAAATTTGAAATGTACATTATATAAAATTACTATTTACAAATTTAAAATTTATATTATACAATTATTACTTATAAATTTAAAATTCATGTTAGAAAAAGTTATTATAGATCTATAAATAAATGTAATTTTCTACAAAATTTATCAAGCGTGCAAATAATTGATTTAAAGAATCGTAAATTGCAAAATCGTGGATATCGAATTTAACGAACAGGAATGAATTCCAAAAGAACCATAAAAATATTGGTATTCAAAACTGTTCGATTATCGCCGACGATGATAAGTGCATAAACATCGAATAAAATATCGACTTGATCACCGCCGTCGATGTTTCTATCGTAGCTTTATTCCTTGACCCCGGAATCGCTCGAGCAAAAACAGTTAATCGAAATCCGGAAATCAAAGTTTTCGATTAAAAATCTCGGTGGACTTTCAATTAAAATATTTACTCGGCTTTTCGCGCTGGAAAAATCCGCGCTGGAAAAATCCGCGGTGGAAAATATCGGCTGGCGTCGCAGCCGCGCCGAGTTTTATGGCGCCTATAGATTCCCATAACCGCGTGGCGAGTTCGAGCGGAGGACATCTTTTACTTTTTCCGTTCGCGGCGTATATGCGGACACATGATCCCCGAACGACACGCGTGTCGCGAGCGCGCAACGGCGTATTAATTACGCAATTAATTACCGTCTAATTACCGGCGTCTCCGGCGCAGCCTCTTCAATCTCGAGGAACAGGCTCTCGCGGCTGGATTCTCGGGTTCCTTCGGCAACGACTGGAAACTGCCAGTATGCGTGCACCACTCGAATTCCGTGGCCGGTGGTTTTGCAAGCGTGACGTGACACGCGAGCTTCCTGTCCGCCGCGAAGAAGAACTTTAAATCTGCCTACCTGCCAGCTCGCATGCCCTTCGTCTTCCTGCGCGTGTTTCAGACGGTGTTCGGGCCTCGAGACCGCTCGAACACGCCACGGGAAACGCGTACCCGTGATCCACGTCTGGATCACTTTCGATTTAAGAACCGTCCCGATCCACTTTGTCACTGTCTAACGGAAACAAAGCTCCGGCGAATCTCTAATTGGAAACGTTCTTGAATTACACCACGGATTTTAGCGCGGCGAGGTATTTGTCTGGTATCGCTGGCCAAAATTATTTTACCTCTAGCAAAAAGTTTTCGATGGCACTTATACGAAATTTACGAAGGATATTCGCATTTTAGAGTTATACAATGGTCTTGTTGCAGGTAAGACGCATAAAGAACGTAGGTGGGATCTAAATAATGGAAATATTGGGTTGGCGAATAAATTCGTAGAGTTTCTGTTTTTGTTTCATAACGACTTGTGCATTAATTAGCAAAGTGAGTAAGCCATTCGAAAGATTTTTCACTTATAAACAATTTACAACGAATTTTTCGATTTATAAAACGTTTTAAAGTTATAAAATGTTCTTGTATGCAAATAAGACGTATGGAGGACCGCAGGACAATTCACGAATTACACTCTTAATTGAAAAATATTTTCCTCCTTCGATACTGATGCATTGTCGGTGTGGAGGAAATAATAAAAAGTGAACGGCAAATTTGAAACAAAATTTGAAACAAACATCAAAGGTATCAGCATAAATACCGACGCGTATGTACCTGCTAATTTATTTATAGTAGTATCTTAACTTAGCAAACGCAGTTATGAACGAATAGAAATTAATAATGAAATATTCAAAATATTATTTTTCTTGTTTAATTCTCGAACGACAGACCTTTCTTATAAAATATAACTGGAAAATATACTTACAATTATTTGTCGTTTTATTTGCCAACTTTTTCCAACATATTTTTTACTATAGGCTTTGTCGAAACGTGTGAAAAGTGTAATTAGTTGTCAGAAACTTGGAATTCGGGTATCAGTTTCTCCACTATGGATCCAAAAGGGTTATGAGTTCGCCATTCGAATGCTAATGGATTTCAACGTAGCGGCAATAATTGTAAACGTTAAAGACAAATATTAGTATTATTTGCATTGTGCGATGGCTGTATGGTTGTTAGAAGACGTGTAGAAGATGCTGAGAACAATCGGAAATAATTTAAAGATCGTAAGACAACTATGCAGAACTATTTCACGAAGTAATAAAAACCGTTACTAAATTATTGTAAAGTATTAAAAATGATTGAAAGTAGTAAAAGAATCGCAAAACAGTGAAAATCTTCTCAGAACTATTTTTTACTTTGGTCTTGTCTCATTTAATAAGTCACAGTTTTATAGAACAATATACTATTGTACAATATATCGGTTAATATGCTTTATTTTGCATCATACAACTGACTTATCCAACAACGAGACAGAGATTATTATGATATTGGTTCAACTGATGAAAATCAGTATGAAAATCTGTATGAATTCCTGTACGATTAAATTCTTATTCGAATAAAATCTTTTTCGAATGCATTCCTGTTCGAACAAAATCTTATTCGATTAAATTCTTATTTAAATAAAGCCTTACTCGAATGAATTCTTGTCCAAATAAAATCCCACACGATTTTAGTCTTGATCGAATAAAATCTCATTCGATTAAATTCTTATTGGAATAAGATCTTATTCAAATGAATTCTTGATCGAATGAAATTTTGTTCGAGTGAATTCTTGTTCAAATAAAATATTCGATGATGAGTAATCATGGGGGGAGTTTCATTCAATTAACAGGTAATAAGTAACTTCCGATTCAGCTCCTGATATATTCTCCACATGCTCTTAAATGTATCAATTGCTCTTACATTGATTATGTTAACTATATTACTCAGTCAAAGAGTACTGAGTGTATCTTATTACAACAATTTTATCCGGATACATTTTCATCTACATAAATTTTTATTCGATCGAGTATTTACTCAATAGTGTCGAATAAAATTGTATTCCCATAAATTATTATGCGATAGTGTCGATTAAAATTGTGTTCGCATAAATTATTATGCGACAGCGTCCATTAAAATTATGTTCGACTAAATTTTTATTCGACGCTATCGAATAACACAGTATTCGCATAAATTTGTATGCGATATCATCGAATAAAATTGCATTCGTCCATCTCTAGCTTTTATCCGTCATCCGAACGAAATGTTGTCCAACTGTGGTGCCCACTAAAGCAGAAAACGATCAAAACGGTTTTCATTTACGTCGAGGCAGCAAGAAACCAGGTACAAGCGTGCACGCAGAAAGATAGTAACGATTAGTACAGTAACGATTCTTTCTTGCCGCAGAGTCTCGGCCGATTGAAATGTAGCCAGTCCCTCGGCTAACGATAATCGAGCCCGGTCATAGGGGGCTGGTAAAAATCGCGGGATTAAACGGCCGCTTGATCAGGATGCTTCGTCACCGTTCAGCACGTCTCGCGTTTGCACTTTTGCGCACTTAGCGACTTAAGTGGCCTCTGGCTCGGGTACACGGACGAGAGAGCGGGTTAGAGGTAGTACTTAATGGTCCCGCGTGGCCTGCGGTACCTGTCCGGTATGCTGCGCCAATAACGGCCAAGCATTACGACTATCGGCCGCCATTAAACCGGGAGCATCGCGCGATTTACTTAGTTATACCGTCCACGGGTCCCTTTCCTGAAAGCTGTGCGTGTGGCAAACCGGCACCTGCCAGCCGCGGAGCCGCTCTTGTCCTTCTCCGATACTCGTCGCGTGAACTCGCCGCGCCGGCCAGGCCCGCGATTTTTACGGCCGGAAAAACTCGCCCGTTCCGATCCGATCCGAGCCGAGCCGATCCCCGTCGCCCGGCGTCGTCGCGATTAAAGCGAAAGTAATATTTCTGCGGCCGTGCAATCTCCGACTTCGATGGTCTATTTGCTCCACCGGAGCTGGATTAACGCTCATGGCTCCGCCGGAGAACGCTCGCCTCGACGATCCTCCGCGCTGATAACGAGATACCCAGGCGAGTTTAATTATACCGCGCGACTATGATTTTCGTCTCGATCACCTGTTCTGAGTTACACCCGAAAAACAACCCGCCGAGCTGCACGCCGGGCAGTTTCAATTTTTAGCCTCGGGAAATTGGCGGGCGACATTTGATATCGGCTGTTTGTACCTGCTGGGGAATTGTGGATGCGAGAAAGACGCGGGCTGTGTTGTTTTTTTATGTGAAATTAGGGAGAGTTTATGTTATCGTTTTCATTGTTTCAAATTTGTTTGGGAAATATGAATCTTCGATTGTTTCATTTTTATGTATCGTCGAGAATTCAGTTTATAGGTACTTCTGGACGAGGCTGTACTTATGAATTTTTAGATTAAAAATGGTATCAGTATTTTCATCGTAATCTAGAGGGCAAGGTTTATTGCACGGAATTTTTTCCTTATTGGAAATTTCATTTTCAATATGAAAAGTTGTAAACAAATTCGTATAAATAGCTCAGGGTACATTGTTTCACTAATGCATCGCTTCGAATCGATTGCTGCTTCCAATCGATATTCGCGATTTTCGTCAAAAAGACATGTGCTATTGTATAATTTATGCGAAATTAGGGGAGGCTTAAGTCATCACTTTGATTATTTCAAATTTATTTGAGAAATATAGAAGTTCGAATTGGTTTATTTAAACCTGCTTTTGCAAAAAGAGTTTGTACTCACGAACATTGTATAAAATTTACGAATTTTTATTTCAAAAACTATGTCTTCGATTTATTTAATCTTTTTTTCATCGTAATCTTGAAGGCATATTATATTGTTACTGAATTTTATCTTATTGGAAAATTCATTTTGCAATATGGAAAGTTCTAAACAAATTCATGCAAATAGCAAAGCATATATTGTTTCCCTGATATATCATTTCGAATCGATCACCGTTGCCAATCGATATCAGCGATTTTCGTCAAAAAGACGTATGGTGTTACACAATTTATGCGAAATTAGGGGTAGTTTAAGTCATTGCCTTGATTATTTCAAACTTGTTTAACAAATGTGAACGTTCGAATGGTTCCTTTTTTGTCTACTTTTATGTGAAGAATCTGTGCTTAACCATTAATGGTGTTAAGGCTAACAATATTCTGCTGTATAATTTCTTATTGAAGAATTTGGTAATTTGAGATCATGCGTGCAGTAATCAGTAATAGTGGAGTAAATGATTTGTTTTCCTCTTACTAAAAATAAAAATATTAAACTGCTTTGAACTGTACAATCTGTTCCAGCATTTTTCAACCTCTTTGAAAATTGAAATTCGAGTTAATAATAAGCGTTTTTACACATTTATAAAAATTAAAAATGTATAAATAACATGTCATTATATTGCTCTAAACAAGTACTTTTATAAATACGATTACCAGTTTTACATGTTTTTTAAATTTGCTTAAATGGTACAATTATGGCAACTCTCCCCTAATCTAAGCGCTGCTGTGAATTATGGAAGAGTAAAAAAAAGATCTCAGGGAGGGTTTCGTCCTAGCGTTGCTAGAGGACTCATTAGTAAGCTTATCTAGCCGGTCTTGCCTTAGACGCTTAGGTATACATGGTGTCCCAAAAGTCATTCGCAATCGAAAAATGGGGGGTCCCGAGGTCATTTGAAGTATCTTTTTCCGTAGCGCAAATTCAGTTCGCGGCTTTGTTTTCGAGTAATTAACGAAAAACTGTGACCAATGAGAATCGAACTCGGCTGGCGCGAGTTGACTGAGCACAACGAAGCCCAGTTCCACTCATTGGTTCGATCGCCTCGCGCCAGCCGAGCTCGCCTCTCATTGGTCAGTGTATTTCGTTAATAACGCGTTAAGGATGCCTCGGAGAAAGTTTTTGCAAAAGAAAAAGTTACTGCAAATAAGCTCAGGAAGCTCCCATTTCTCAGTTGCGAGTGATTTTTGCTACAATTTGTATAGAAATCGGTTACGGATCCAGTAGTTGCGAAAAAAGTGCCTATCTGCTGGCGAGCACTGCAGGTAGCCGCCGATTTTTTATTGTTTTAGACTGTTTAGATTATTGTAACCTTAGACAATTTTAAACTGTTTTTAGACTACTCCATTCCTTTGACAATTCTAGAGTCTTCAGGCTATAGTAGACTTTATACTATTTTAGACTGTTTAAATTATTGTAACCGTAGACTGTTTTAGACTGTCTAGATTCTGGAAACCTTGGACTGTTTTAAGATTATTATTGCTTATATATGTTACTTTAGACAGTTTTAAGATTATTGTCAAGGTTATGTCCTTCAGATTAGTACCTTTACATTGTTGTAGACTTTTTACACTGTTTTCTACTTTGTCTCCCTGACACAAATACAACAATGAACATATCAATCATGGCGGATCTCTCCAGGTGGTCGAACCGGCCAGAGACCTACTTAAAATTTCCCCGAAAAAAGTCTGAAAAGTAAACCGAAGTAATTGTAACTAATATCACTCGAAAGCCGCTGGAATCCGCGAACCTGCAGGCAAGAACCAGTTCGCTCCGGCAGCGGCTGCACGACATAATAACTCGACTATTATCATTATCACTCATCCCGAGCAGCTCGGCCGATTTTTGTGCAGCCGGTAACGGTCGCCATAAATCCCCTAGGCGACGGAACACGGTCCGCAGAACCAAAGCCACGGTTCCGTACCGGTTCGGTAACCACCGGTTTCCGCCGAGCATTAAGAGTATCGGCCTCGATTAAACGAAACGCGCCCCCGATTTATTCCGGCGGAATCTTCTAAATATCGCTCTTTATACAGGGTGTCCGGTTTTAACCTATAAATGTATTTAACCTTTAAAAATAACTCGTTAATTGTACGCTGCGCAAACAAAATGTTTTCCACAGAAATTAAATGGTTTCCAGGGTGTTACCAGTTGATGTAATTCATTTTTTTGAAAGTGGACGCGTACGGAGCAAATAGTGGTCGACCTTGATTTTTCGAACGAGAAAATATTATACCTCGCAGGTCAAAAAATTATTAATTTATAATATTTGTATTTAAATATCTCGTTAATAAATAATTAAATAACATCTCTCGTTGGTTTGGTCAGTTTTTCTTGTTTGTGTTTGCACACGTAACTCGATCTGGCGGCAACAATGGGTCGGAAAAAATCAAAGAAAAATAAAAAGAAATTTTCCTCAAATCGAAAGAACAATTATAAATTATTGTGAATCAACGTATATGGTAACAGTACAATAAGTAATTACAATGAAATACATAAAGAAAGAAAGACGAAGAAAATAGTAGTTGGGAATTAAATCTATAATATGTCAGGTTATTTAATTGCCGCGGTTTACCATTTCGCGCTGGACATTACGCCAACGCGAAAGCGACGCGTCGCGTCCGCGAGGAACGAGTCCCTGTTCGACGCAGTAATTAGGCTCGTAGTCTGACGACGAGGCTACACGGTGACGGGACAGGAGGGCGCCTTGATTCAGGGTGAACAGGTGTAACGACGCCTGTAAACTCAATTAGGGATGTCACCGGCGGAAAAATCACCGGTGACGGTGAAATTGTTTTTCTCGGAAACTGGAATAGTTGCTGGAAATAGTGATGGTTATGTCGCAAGAAAAAAGTGGTCCGACCAGGCTACTGTTCAGGAAATCGATTTTTTTTCTGGTGACAGTTTCCTCTTGCTGCTATTATCGTTGTCCAGGTACAGTAGCGGACAAAAGATTGAGACGAAATGAAAGAAAGAAATTGAGAATATACAGTGTGGTTGCAAATCTTCCCCAGAACGTCTCACGCACCGCGATCTATCGGATGAAATGCGATTGAATTTCCATTCGTCTGAGAATAATACTTTTTAGAAATTCTGAGTATCAGTATGTCTCATTTTTCTTTGATTTCTTAAGCAGTCTCTATGTTCTCTTGATTGAAAATGTTCCACCTGTCTTCTAACTATTCTAGCAGTGATAAGTATATCATTGTTTAAATTTATTTTAGCTGTAATATTGGATGCGGAATAAAATGGATGCATTCATCAATTTTTTCGGTTATTTTTCCTAGCCTGTCTGAAAGGTTGACTATATTTGTATTTCCGATACATTTTTATACGACATCCTATATATTGTTATCGGTATTCTTGCACAGCATCGGAAGACGAATCTAACGAGTATAATCAACATAGATTTTCGATCATCGCACCTCGAGATACTTACGTCTGAAATATTAAGTAGTCAACATTCAGACGCAAGTACCTCGAGGTTAAATAATCGAAACTATACAATCATTATACTCGTTGGATTCGGTCTTCCACCTTTTATTAAAATACGTATGATTGAACTGAAAATTAAATGAAAATTATTTATGAAAAAGTTATTAGGTAGCTCACCCCACAGATTCAAGTATCTCGGTTAAAATTAGCTGAATTCCGGAAACTGACGCCGATTGACATTTTTAAAAATGGAAGAAGTTACTCGAGTTGTTAAGCTGTATAAGATGCATATAAATTTCATCAAAATGGCGAATGGGGGCTCTACAACATACTTAAATTTCATTAAAATCGAAGAATCGAGGGGAACCTTCCCCCTCTCTAATTATACTCATCAATTATAAATGCATAACAAAAAGTTCGATTATAACAAAAAGTTTCCATTAAAATGAAAATTGAGATGAAGCGGATCGCCGCTCGACGCATAATAATGGCGGACAGCATTAAACCGATTATAATACTCAAGAGCGTCTGTAGTGAGCTCAATCTTGTCAAGCCGAGCGCGTTATACATTCCGGTTGAAATTAACGCACGATAATATCTCGTCGGGAGTCGGACCTCATAAAAATGGCGGCGCGGTGTATACTGGTCCCGAACGAAATCACTGACGATTGATATATCGCTGAAAGGCAACGTCATCATTAGCATTCGACTCGATAATATTTCTCGAGGCTGCTATTACTACCTGGCTGCTCGCAATCAATTATGCGACTGACACATCGCGCGGGGATGGATAGAATCATGGCAATTACTGGTAGCCGGATAATCTGGGAATCGAATGATTGTAATGGATCGGCTCACGATGGTGCATTCGACCTCGCAAACTGACCAAAAGTCCATTTAACCTTTTATAGCTCTCTGGCACTTCCAAGTCACGTTTATTCATTTATCATTGCTTAATGTAACTTCACTTTCAGCTATAATGTTGCAAAAGTACTTTGCTATATTGATTCTCTTTTATTACCAATAATATTCTGCGTTTTAATTTTCAGTTCATACTTCATCCATTGATGCATTTTAATGTAACTTTACTTTTAGCTACAATGTTGCAAGAGTATTTCACTATGTTGCTTCTCTTTTATTACCAACAATATTTTGCATTTTATTTATCAAATCATACTTCGTCTGCCATTGCATTTTAATTTAACTTCATCTGTCGTTGCATTTTAATGCAACTTCATTTTTCAGCTACAATATTGCAAAAATATTTTGTTCTGTTGTTCTCGTTTTTAAACCCAAAAGATTTTGCATTTAAATTTTTAGTTTTATGTATCAGAGTAAATTCAATCTTATTAGAAATCATAAATTCGTTGATGATTTATACAGTCATGAACAAATACTTATAGACAGCTTTCTAAAACGGGTTAACTTGTTCAAGATTAGATCGAAAGAGTTGAATTTGTTTTAGGTGACGAATGTATTAGTTTGATTTTCGATCTATAACTTTGCAGAAATTCCAATAGAATGGAATGACAAGAGAAAATTTTGAAATCGCGTTTCTTAATTTCTTTATTTCAGCATGTAACGCAAATTTAAACAATATATTTTTAAAACCTAGTAACATATGTGTATGCTGGAAGTTTCCAAGAAAAAATTCATTGCAATTAATAACAGGATTAATATGCATACAATAAACTGTGATGTTAATTTAGACTTCATTTAAAATCACTTAATCTAAATTGTTATTAAAAAGCTATTATAATTTAAAATTTCAAATTAAATTTCTTAAATTTATAATAGCTTGCTTATAAAAATAAAATATGAAATATTAAACTCATAGTACTTAACGAGCTGTAATAATCATTAACAATCAACCATAAGAAAAGGAAGGCAAATATTAAAAAATGGAGTTCGCGTTGTTACGATACAATTAGTTGTTTCTCAAATTTCTTTGCAATCTGGTATTTTGCGAAAATCGATTTTCGATCGTCGTCGGTGCCGTTAAAAGTGGACGATGTTTCGTTGGCCGTTAAATGTCCGAGGGTGTGGCCCGGTTATCGATTAACCGACGCTGTGCTTATCGATTTTGCTATGAAATCAATGATTAACCGGCGATTTTCTATATACAATGGTTTTTCGATCAATACGAAGATAACGATTCCATTACTTGAGCTCACGAGCCATATGATCTAATGAAACTATCCTCTGGGGTTATTGTTGGAAAATCGTTCGGCGTTATAGCTCGCTTTGATTAGCGGAATTATTGAAGTGGTCGTTTTTATAGGCTTCCGGTGGGTAAGGAGATGAAATTCTTTTAATAGCACAACACGGATAGTAATTAGAAGGGAAACAAGCAGTCGAGGAATTTAATTCTACTGCCAATAAATTCTGATTGAGATTTCGGAAATAATTACCTCATTCGTGTTAATGATTTCTCCTGTATTGTTCCGCTAATGTTGATTTATATTATTCCGATGAATTGCATAGCGGTGAATCTCAGTCCTGAGTGAACCTATCTGAAAAGGTATTGAAAATAGTTAATGTTCGTATGGGGTAATATTTCAAGGTTTATTCGACGTCATAGAGGTAAATACGTGAATTATAAATAGTTATTTATGTTGTGGTAAAGAAAGTTATTCATTGCAGTAATATTTTCTTAAGACGTGCAGGAAATAATTATATGAAATAATATTTCATGTATCTAAGTTGCGATTAATTTCCGACGATTAATACTTACGAGAGAAAATAAACCTATGGAGAAAGTACGAACATGTATTGTTTTGAAAAGTAAGCTATTTCTCATGTTTCTCTTAATTGGACCGTTTATTTTGAAAGTAGCGTAAGTCAAATTTAAGAAAATGTTACATAATTTGTGATTAATTTAATGCGAAATTTTTATTTATAACTAATTAATATTTAATATCTTAAAAAATGCCAATGCTTTATTCGATTATACTGATAAATTACTGATAGAATACTGATTAATTATGAAAATGATGTAAGTCCAATTACACAGACATAGATGGCGGGCATTACGGAAAATGCGAATTTCTTCTACACATCACAGGATTATTATGATTTTATGAAACAATGTAGATGTAAAACAATTTTAGTCATATTCGCTCAAAAGAAATTGATATAATTAAATTACACCTTGATAAATTAGTAGTAACATTGCCAGACATGACATAATTAATTTATATTTTTGAATCGACTAATGTGTTAACCTTTAATTTTCTCGAAACCAAAAAAA
>CM052159.1:9945641-9957278 GCA_028455555.1 Augochlorella aurata
AAAAAAAAGAAGAAATAAGAAAGAATATTGATTTTTCGATCTTTTTTTCCGTCGCACTACGCGGCGGTGCGCGCGGCCAAGGAAAGCGAGCTGCTCTCGGCCATATTTCAGAATCAGCAAGGTTGCCAGCGAGAATCGCGGACCACGCGAGGCCCCGGTAAACCGTAATCCGTTTAACCGTGGCGGGCTGACGCGCAGTATTTCGCGCTGACAACCGGGACGGAGTTTGTCATAATTATTGGCCGGGGTGTCAGCGGGCAGAGCGTGGCTTCTGCCAGCGGCGCGGCGCGGCGCATGCTCCGCTAGATGCGCGAATAAATTCGAGCGGCCAGGAAAAAGCGCCAGCTAATTAACGACGATTCAACCGCTAGATACCGGCCCCGACTTATACCGTACAATGCTCCCCGCACGAAATCTCCGCCATTTCTTTGCCGAGCACGCGTGCAGGAATGCCGGCTAGACTCGCATAAATTCCGCGGAGGCTACCGCCGAGCCGCGGCCGGTCGCCCCATGGTTTATGACATTAACACAACCACCGGCAATAATGCTATTAGAGACGAGCGTGCAAAATGTCCGATGTTTTCTGAAAATAGCGACGACTGCGCAGTCCGTCTCCTCGTTTCTTCACCTTATTTTTGGCTGTTCGGCGTTGCTTAACACCTTGCACTATGATTTCCTTCGCAACTCCGTTGATTAGCGTGTTAGCGGCAGCTTGTTTTTATGGGAAATCGAAGGTGAAAGTTTTGAAACTGCGGTTTTCGTGTGGAAGCAACTGGAATGTTGGTTCTTGTCTAGCTTTGTTGAAATATGCGGCAATATCCACGGCAGACATCTTCAAGCGCCATAAAAAAGAGAAGAACCATAGCAAAACGAGATAATGTGAGTGGATTGGGAAGCAAAACACAAATATACAGGGTGTCCATCAATGTATGCCGTTTGAAATATCAGGTAAATGGTTAACGTTATGAAAAAGAGAGTCAAATATATTTTTTATATATTTTTTTTAAATTTTTGAAGGTCATTTGAAGGATGTTTTAATTTTTCTAAATGGAATACCGTATTTTTGTTTCGCTACAACGAAGGAGCGTAAAAACTGAATTCGAAAATTAAATTTTATTTAATTAAAAATATTTTTAATTACTATAATATTTTTATTTAATTTAAAAAAAAAAATTTTAGTGCAGCAGATGAGAATGGGCTTTTCTATCCTCTCATTTATATCGTCTAGAGAATGTGCTCAAAATTTGTTTTTCCGACTGTTAAATGTTAGTGTAATACTCTCAGAAATGATTGTCGTTGCTGTGAAAATATCATTTCCGAGAAGACTACGCCAATGTTTGGCACTCTAGGGAAGAAATTTCGAGCATATTCTGTTGACAAAGGAAATAAAAAGACGGAAGAAACGACCCTCATCTGTTGCACAAAAAACGTTCTTTTTACGACTAGGAAGGTCATGTCTTTTATCGTAGCGAAACAAAAATACAGCGTTCCACTTAAAAGAATTAAAATGACCTTTGAATGACCTTGAAAAATTGAGTAAAAAATGTTTTCCTTGATAATTCCTTTCAGAAGCACAGACAAAGTTTGCTCAATGAAGTCCAGGAACCCCATTAATTAAACAATCAGATACTTT
Source organism: Augochlorella aurata (assembly GCA_028455555.1). Taxonomy (NCBI): domain Eukaryota; kingdom Metazoa; phylum Arthropoda; class Insecta; order Hymenoptera; family Halictidae; genus Augochlorella; species Augochlorella aurata. The sequence continues at coordinate 9,947,275 of CM052159.1, forward strand.
TTCGATCCCAAATCATTTCAAATCTTTTCAATTCTAGATCATTACAAAATGTTTTCAATTCTGGATCATTACAAAATCTTTTCAATTCAAGATCATTACAAAATCTTTTTAATTCAAGATCATTACAAAATCTTTTCAATTCAAGATCATTACAAAATCTTTTCAATACCAAATGATTTGAAATCGTTTCAATTCTAAATCATTAAAAAACCTTTCGAAGTTCAAATAATTTCAAATCTTGCAAATTCAAAGTCATGACAAAATCTTTTCAATTCCGAATGATTAAAAAATCTTTTCAATTCTAAGTCATTTCAAGTCTCCTCAATTTCAAACCATTTCAAGTCCCTTCAATTCCAAACCATTTCAAGTCTTCAATCCCAAACCATTTGAAATCTTTTCAATTCCAAATCTTTTAAATCTTTTAAAAAACGACACGGCACTTTTCTGTTCAATTCTGTGCTCGTAGACCGTAAACAACAATCACGATACCAAAGGTTTCCGACAAGAGGAACGTTGCTCCCCGAGGACTGTTGCGGAGTTAGGGTAGCAAACGATTCTCCTGCGGGGCCAGATCGTTGCGACACGGTAAGCATAGACCGCGCGAGGATTTACGAGCGCGCGATGCCAGGAATCAATCCGGCTTCATAGTTTATCGAGATTACACGGTTTCGACTAGCTCTGGGAACAACTCGGAACAAGGGGGACTTACGATCGCGGAAATCGTTTTTGAAACGAGGGTGGGTTCGAGTTGTAGTACACGCTTCGTATCAAAGAACTCTAATAGGGTTCGTCATAATGGACCTTTGTTTCTCAGATATTTTGATTTAATCTTTGTATAGATCCATGCAAAATAAATATACTAAATAATATGTATAGAAAGAAGTCGTAACCGAGTGAACATCGTACTCGATCCGTACATTCTGGGTTCGAATCTCGTGGATGCAGATACTTTTTCTTTTATTTTATTAATTTTCAATTACAAAACTTTTAAAGTTTTAATACTCCTAAAATGCTACAATTGTATTAACATTACACATGGTGTCCTAGCATCGGTGGTAAAACCGAGTGAGGGGTGATTCTGCACGAAAAAATAACTTCAAAATAAGGAATAACATTTCTCACTTGAGGCTTCGTTGTCGAGAAAATCGATTTTGAATATCCGAATACGAGTTCTTTATTTTTTTGTCATTACAACCAATAATAAAATTTAAAAAAGAAGCATTCTAGTTATAGTCTAGTAGACTCTGTTGTCTAAAAAATATTCAAGTCGTTTAGTCCAGTTCTGAAAAAGTTATTCCGTTTTAAAAGGCGTTCTATGTAACTATGGTTTAGGATAGTTTAGATGGATGCATTTCGATAGAAGTAATATGTCACTTATAAATAGCGCTAATATAAGTAGTATCTTGATATGTGTTATTCATTTCTGTTTCTGGATTTAGAGTGGATTTAAACGCAAATATCATATGTAATTTAGTTATAAACTTACTTTATTAATGCAAACAATGAACAATGAACTAATGAAATAATGAACAAATTTTATTCTTCATTTTTTATTTGTCTTTTTTCATGTAAGATTACTCCCTTCTCGATGCTGAGGTACCATGTGTAAGTTACCAATGTTATATGCATCTAACATATAAATTAAAAGTTATAACAAAATTTTTACAATTCCACATCATTACAAAATCTTTTAAATCTCAAACTATTTCAAGTCTTTTCAATTCCAAACCATTTCAAATCTTTTCAATTGCAAAATCGTTGGAAATGCTGAACATTCAAAGTCGATTTTCGCGACGACACCTTAACTGAACAAATTTTATTCTTCATTTTCGATTTGTTTTTTTATATAGAATCACCCCCTTCTTAGTTGTACCACCGATGCATGGACACCCTGTATAAGTTATCTATGTTATACTCATATAATATGGTGCTAACTTCAATTCGGAATAACACAAAACCGAAGGACCATTATAAAGGACCCTATCGGGTTTGCTTGATACTAAGTATGTGCTACAACTTGAACCCACTCCCGTTTCCAAAGCGATTTCCACGATCGAAAGTTCCCCTTGCAAGCACAGCTATGGTTCTCTGTCCGGCCGCCATCTTGCCAGGCGTTCCTACCCAGAAACACCCCACGGCTCTCGATCATCCTCCCCGCAACCATAAACCGGCGAGGGTCGTTGAGATTTTGTCCCCTGTACAAATACATTTCGGCCGGTTTTACCGGTCCGGGCACTCTTTGCTCGCGTAATACGCCATGCATGTCTTTTTTCTTTCTCGGTGCGTGTCTTTGATACACGCGCAACGTGCTGGCGGCGCAATATGGGGCAGTCGCACGCCGAACGCGATAAAAAGTCATTTTATGAAAGTATGCTTATAGCAACGGACATTTTTGCCAATAGTTAATTAGACCTACGGGCTATAATGTTTTATGTCGTTTTTTACCATTTGTCTGTTTCGAACAGGACTACACAGCTGAACGCGGTAAAAAGTTATTTTATAAAAGTAAGGGAGAGTTGCTATAATCGTACCACTTAAGCAAATTTAGAAACATGCAAAACTGGTAATCTTATTTATAAAAGCAATTGTTTAGAGTAATATGATGACATGTTATTTAAACATTTTTAATCTTTATAAATGTGTGAAAATGCTTATTATTAACTCGAATTTCAATTTTCAAAAAGATTGAGAAAGTAGGATTTTGGCAACCTGTATCCTAAATAAATAAATACGATTGTATTATTACTGAAATAGATAATGCGTATTTAACATTGCTAAAATTTTACATTAGTCTTACCTATTTTATAGGAATTGGCGGGGACAGCACAGAAACACGTTCTTTCGCATAAGAAAATTGTGATTGACTGAGCTTTTAGGAGATGTCGCCAATTTCCGCCACAATTCAATTTTAAGCGAATTTTAAATCTAGTATGACATTGGCAACTTCCCTCTATGCTTATATCGAAGAACAGTTTTTCCAATATTTGACATAGATATTTACTTGATACTTGTTTCATTTCGTGATCATTTTAATAAGATGGAGACTGTTTCACGGTATTCTTAAATTTTTCTGAAATGTTTTTGCTATTTCGTATTTAATCAACTCGTTTTTGTTATAAATACATAAAATCAGTAATCTGGTTATCATGTTGAATTAGATCGATTTCCTTTTTTGTAGAGAATATGGTACAATTTTTACATTGTTTACCAAAATGTTTCAAATTTGCAAGTTAAGCAGTTTTTCTTTAAAAGAGTGTCGAATGTGCGAGAATATTCATTATTCTCAATTATTTTGTAAGAAAAAAAACAGGTACAGTGAACGATACAAGAATAGCTACAGATCGATATAAAAAATTATCATAAATAGCTACGGTGACTACAAATCAATAATTTTTGATAGGATAGTTGAGAATTAAAATTAAAAGGGCGACAAATATAAACGAAGATATTGTACATGTTTAAGCTAGGCTTAGCAAAAAGCTTTAGAAATTAGGAAAATGTCTAAAGACTCTAGCATATACACACCTAAGCACTATTTTTTCAGATATTTTGCAATAGAAAAGTGTCGAAATATTCAAGATAGTTCTTTTCGTTGAAAATTAGATTAAAACATTTTTACAAAATTAGAAAACTTTAAAGTGTTATCGAATCGTAGGACATAATCGCACAACAGTCTACCAAGTTCCATTTTACTTGGTGAAATCTCTGTTTTCGTTATTCTTAAGTTCATAAACAAATTTTCCAGAATTTTATGTCCTTCAATAAACATTTGTTGCAAGTAAAGATATTATTATAAAACACATCCATAAAATTTATTTCTTTCATTTTTATAGTATTCTTAAAAAATATTTTCCAGAATTTTATATTATTTATCTACTCAGATGGATGTATTCTTAATTGATTCCTAGAGTTTCGTTACAAATAAAAATACTTTACTTACGACCATTACAGATTATGTCCTTTTCGAACCTGCTGCAGTGATAAATGTGCGCATGTAATGTTTTCAAACAATATTTTCGAATTAAACTACAGCGGTGTGCATAATTATAGACTCAAAATAACTTTTACATTGTCACCGATATTTAAACAAAAACTGAACAAAACACCATATTTGTATATTTCTATTATTTCTAACATTGAAATACGCAACATATAATGTTTTGTTATGTTTTTTGTTCAAATATACAGAGTGTCTCAGCAGAAGCAAGTCACCTGCAGTACTGTGAATAATTATAAACTCAAAGTAACTTTCATATTTTTACTGATATTTGAACAGAAACAGAAACAAATAACTATAATTGTATATTTCTATTTTCTACTATTTCTAATTTTTATTATTTCCATTTTCTATTATTGCTATAATATAGAAATATACAAATACCATGTAGTTACTTTGAGTCTATAATTATTAATATTAAGTCCAGAATAAAAATTCCGGTTGCAAAGCAACAAATCGTCGCTGAAAGTATGATGACTCCGTGTTCGAGTCTCTTCAATATTATTTCAAATCTCTTGAATTCCAAATTATTACAAAATCTTTTCAATTCCAAATCAGTACAAAATCTTTTCAATTCCAAATTATTCGAAGTCTCTTCAATGCTAAATTATTTCAAATCTTGTAAATTTAAAGTCATAACAAAATTTTTTCAATTTCAAATCATTTCAAGTGTTTTCAATTCCAGAACATTTTAAGTCTTTTTAATTTCAACCGATGTTTGACTGATATTTGAACCAGAACAAAAGAGCTATAGTTGTATATTTCTATTTTCTATTATTTCTATAATGTAGAAATATACAAATAAGATGCTTTTAGGAAGTTTTTGTTTAAATATCATTAAGAACGTAAACGTTACATTGAGTCTATAATTACCGACATTACTATACGCTTCGTTTGAACGATATTGGGGTGTCCAGAATAAAAAGTCCGGTTGCAAAGCAACGAATCGTCGCTGAAAGGATTAAAGATGACTCCGTGTTTGAAAAAGATGCGAGCTCGACGGCGTCACCGCGTGGTCACCGCTTCATTTACACTTAAAGGAGCCTGCACCGGAGCGAAGGGAGTATCCTGCATATGCGATGGTCGGTTTAAAAGTTGAACAATGGCGCTGGCATCATACGATGACACTGTATTATACGGGACTCCTTTTTCTTGCCCGTTTCCAGGGACGCCGATATTATGGATGCATGAACTTGTTTTACTAGAGACGGCCGACCCGCTTCTCCGACTATCGTTCACATAATGCCGTGAAGAACACAGGTCCTTTATCCGCGGAGAATACTGTTTACCGAGCACTAAACAAAACACACGCCCCAATAGAAATTCCTCTTTCGCATCGAGATTCTTTTGTCAGAACGATTCTCCCAAGACGCTCCCATAAAATTCATATAAATTCGGATTGGCCGACTAGTTCGACGTGGAAAAAAATACTGCCGGTTTTAGAAACACGATTTAATATGACCATAATGATATTACATATTAATGACGTCTCTAATGTATTTCAACACCTGAAATTTCTGTTGCATTATGTCGATGATCTTAAGATTTATGATTGCACCGCGGATTTTATGCATTTATAGGAAAATTGGATTGTTGCAATTTACAATGGTAGAAAGATAGGAAGAATTTTAAAAATGTCAATGCATCAGTTTTAACCTATTAAAATGATTAAAGGATGAATAAACTTATTATTTAGTTTCGTTTTCTTGGACAATTTTTATTAGGTCAAGTCATAAGTAACTTTCGTTTCTTTATCGGATATTTATTTTGTTTTCTTCTTTATTTTTCTAGTTTTCATTTTATTTATTTTCTGTTGTTTTTTTATTTTATTTATTTTCTATTTATTTTATTCTATTTAGTGAGAGCAAAAACTCCTTCGTCTCGGTGACTCATAGTGAGCAGGTACGAACAATAGATTTTATCTAGCTGCAACGAATGATTTTTATGCACTCAACCTAATATTTTGCATAAATATTTTGCATAAATATTTATCACTGTATCTCTAATCATCGAAGCACTCGACTGATTCAAAATGATTTTAACAAGTTTCAGGAATGGTGTTTGTTAAATAAATATGGCGTCTAAAGCAATCGCTGTTAAATAAATATGGCGTCTAAAACAATCGCTGCAGCATATTTTACAATAATGGTTTTTAATAACCTTTATAAGGGATAATATCTTGTATAATTTTCATTTTGTTTTTCCTTAGCATTACCTACTTTTTTACCAAATAGATTTTTCCATGGGTAAATAAATGAAAGGAAATAATGTTTCTTAAATTATTATTTTATCTTGGAAAAATATGACCGTAAATTCGCGAAATGTACATTGATAAGTTCAGAAAATTACAAGTTCGCGTAATAAATAGTTTTCTTTCAAAAAATTTCGAAAGTCAGGGGTTGTTTTTATTAATTGCGAAATAAGTGAAGACACTTTCTCAAATAAGTGAAAACTCATTCTAACTACAATAACTTTAGTTTACATTGCTATTTTTTCTTGACATTCAAAAAATGTACATTGATAAGTACACGAGGTTACAGGCCTGGATAAACAATAATTTTCTTTCGAAAAACTTCGGGACACATAGAATGCACTCATCAGTTACGAAGAGATTGAAGATTCCTTTATTTAAACTAATTTCCAAAAAACTTCCATTTTTATTTTTCCTCAAAAAAATTGCTGTACATTCTCGATACATGTAAATTCGCAAGGTTACAACTTTGTGTATCTAGTAGTTTCTTTTTGAACAAATTTCGTAGGTCAAGGGATGTTTTTACGATACACGAAAAAGATGACAAATCTTTTATGAACACTGATACTCATAAAATTGTTACAACCTTGAACTGCGTTGTTCTTTTTATATGAAAAAAATACTGTAGATTCTCTAAACATCAGTTTAAGAGTCCACCATGTTGTGTATCCCAAATTTTGACAATTTCCTTTTAGAAAAACTCTTGAATATCGAGGGATGTTTTTATCCTTTACGAAGCATTTGAAGATTCGTTTAATAAAATCCATTGTCATAAAAATGCTGTAACCTTGAATTGCGTTGTTCTTTTCTTGAAAAATATACTATAGATTCTCGAAACATTCTTACACAACTGTATAACGTTCCATGTTTGTGCATTAAACAATTGTCATTAAAAAATTTTCAAAAGTCAGTGGATGTTTTTATCAATTATAAAAGAAATGAAAATAATTTTATGAAAACTCATGCTTATGTAGCTACTATAACTTCGGATTGCATCGTTCCTTTTCCTTAAAAAAAATAAGATATATTCTCGAAACATCCTTTAACAAGTCCACTGTGTTTCGTGTTTGTTTATTAATCAGTTGCCGTTCCAAAAATTTCGAACGCGATATGTTTTTATCAATTATAAAAGAAATGAAAATAGTTTCATCAAAGCTCATTTTCATGTAACTGCTATAACATTCGATTGCATCGTTCTTTTTTCTCAAAAAAATAGAGTATATTCTCGAAATATATGTCTATACAATCCACAATGTTTCATGTTATTGTATCCAACAGTTTTCGTTTAAAAAATTACGAAACACACATGATGCATTCATCAATTATGAAACAATCGATGATTCATTTATCGAAACCCGTTCTCATAAAACTGCCATAACTTTCGCTCTAATTGCTACTCTGTCTCGAAACAAATCCTGCACGTTCTTAAAGACATAAGCCAACGAGCCTGCAACATTCCGAGTCCGTAACTCGAACAGTTCTCGTTGAAAAAAAAAAACTGTCCAAAGCGAGGGGATGTTATTCACAGTTTGCAAAAGCGTCGAGCAGCGCCGGTTAATCGTTCTCTTGCGCAAGTTCCAGGGTCGTTTTGTTCCGCTCTCGTGCTCGTGCTCGTTTTCGTCTCTTTATTAACTCGCACTGACAGTGTAATGAACGCGCTACCGGGCCACCCGCGCTCGGCGCAGCGCGAGCAACAGTATCGTACTTGTATCCCGCACGGCGAAGGACTGGTCCTCGGCGAAAAAGGGTGCAGCCAAGGGAGGAGGACTTCTCGAGGGAAGGAATAATCTGCGAGAGCTCCCATTGTCTCCGGCGTGCCTTACCGTACGGCCATTTTTTCTGCGCCACGAGTCGAGGGCACCAAAAAGAACTATATCGCCAACGTGCCTATTGTTTAGGGAGTATATCGAGCGATATGATTTAAGGTCCTCGGTGAAGAGAGAGCGAGAACCATGGCGCTACCTCGCCCCTTGCGACGCTTCACAGTGGTTCTCAAACTCGATCGATTGCGAAAACACAGTACAGACTAGAGTCAGAGTTGAATTAAATTTTATTCGAAGAATTAATTCGATATATTGCTCGATTTATTATTCGAAGAATTAATTCGATATATTGCTCGATTTATTATTCGAAGAATTTATTCGATATATTGCTCGATTTATTGTTCGAAGAATTTATTCGATATATTGTTCGACTATAATTTTATTCCATATATTATTCGAATACAATTTTATTCGATTTATTATTTGCAGAATTTACTCAATATATTTTTGGAATACAATTTTATTGAATTTATTACTCGAAGAATTTATTCGATTTCTCGCTTAAGGACAACGTTGTGATTCTGAATTTTTATGTCGAAAGGTATTAGTTGAATCGAGTTGAAACTGTCCTTATCTGAATTAGGAACGATTGTTCTATTACGGAAATATTTTTTCCATTAAAATATTCATTCATTCATATTAATACTAATAAAAATTTCATGTCATTTGTCCATGATTTGTCTGCGACCATAGACCAAACTTGCTATATAGAATTTGTTTCTATTTGTCGATATAAAATGAATACCTGAATAAAAACAAAATTTTGTACAATAAACCAAACTGTATTGATCACCATGAAAGAAGAATCATCGCAATCTAGTTACTTGTTTTTCCAAAATAAAAACTGGAGTCTACGATCTGGTTTATATGAACAACTCTCCATAAATGTGACTGTTGCGATCTCTTTGAAAAGCGCCTAATTAAAATATATCACAAATGAATGAACTATTTGTTCACACGGTATACAATTTTATCATAATAATTATTTATAATTTCATCTGATAATTTGTTTTCGTCTTGGCCTCCAAATATTCAGAACATCTTATTTGCGAATATATTTTAGGCTTCACTGAAATCGCGATTTAAACTGCAAATTTTTACGCACGACGAGTATACTCGTCACGACACGAAATATTGACGTATCATCGCGACGGGTATATTCGACCGAAACAGCTAACTGGACAAGAAAGGAGCAGATTAAGGGAGAGAAAATAATAGACGCAGACGTTCTAGCGCGGCGCTGCGCGGCGTTCATGTTTCAATTTCCGAGCAAATGTAAACGCACCTTAAGGCGACCGCAAGTGGCCGCCGGTAAAAGTACACGACACTGTAATTCCACAAATGCGAAAACTTCGTAGCGTTGGAACAAGTAACACAACAGGTACTTAAACGGATTACCTGAGGTAAGTATCGCTTTCGCATGCGCGCGTGGTCGTTCCGATCATCGAATCCGCGGCTCACGTATTCCGGGACTCCGACCAAATATTCGGTTCACCGTTTCGTTAAGATTCCAGCCGTACTTTCGACGAACGGTTTTTGCGAGAACTACGCGGAATCCCGGTGGCGGATATCGGCGGCCGGTATCGTTCGAACCGATCGCCTTTTTGCTCGAAAATCTCTAATCCTTCCCTTTAAGGAGAGGATTTTCTGCTGTCGACTAGTCACACAGTTTCCTTCTGCATTATGCTGGCGTACATTCTTGCGCGAAACGCTCGCCGCATCCTCGTACCTAACATTGCAATACTGTTTGACTACAAAAAGGTACAGTGAAGTACAGTGAAGTACAGCATAGCACAGCAGAATGCAGTAAAATATGGACCGTTTATTTTTAAAGTGCTGTAAGTCCATTTTTTGAAATGAGACATCACATAATTTGCGATTAAGTTGGTGTAAACTTTTTATTTATAACTAGTTAATATTTAATATTTTAAAA
>CM052159.1:9972764-9985754 GCA_028455555.1 Augochlorella aurata
AACCTCGCATTCTCTGCTAGCAGGAGAGAATTATCCAATTCTTTAGCTTGGCGCAGCAAAAAATCTCGTACAGGAAGACAAACATAATGAAACGGAACCCAAGAATCCGTAGCTTGGAAGCTTGGTCGATTATTCTAGAAGGAAACGCAAAGTTTCCCCTGAAGCGTCGCCGCTGGAGCGTTCCATTATAGAATCCCCATGACCGAGGGCGTAAAATTCCCATGGAATCCTACATCACACATACACACGACCTTGCTGTGCAAGAAATAATATCTCGAGCACAGTTTAGCCTCTTTCTCTCTTTCTCTCTTTCTCTCTTTCTCTCTTTCTCTCTTTTTCTCTTTATCTCTCTCTCTCTTTCTCTTGTTCTCTCTTTTTCTCTTTCTCTCTTTCTCTCTTTCTCTTTCTTTTTCTCTCTCTATCTCTCTCGTGGCGTGTCACCGTAAGAATATTACCCAGAAGAACACGATTAAGGCTGAAATAAATACGGATAGTAAATTATGGGATCTACGCCTGGAGTATCGGTCAGGCAATGCTCGCGCCATTGAACGGGTTCTTCTCGTTGATTTCTTTCAATTATTCACCACGGGAAGCTGCGGACGCACGATCGCCACGGAATCACACTATACGTTACGGCATAGAACGACGGGGAAAATTCAATCGAAACGATTTCGTCCGTTTTTGCGAGAAATGAAATAATGAGATCAGCTACAATTTAAATCGAAAATGTACAAAATAAAAAATTTACATACAGATTTATAAATGTTTATAATTGTTACGTGTTTGTCCACATTAGTTTATTTTGATGCTATTTCCTAATTATGGATTTAAATGAGGTGGTCTTCGAAATGAAGTCTTTCGAATGAGTTGGTAAATTCAAAAACTAGTTGAGAAGCGGTATCGCAAACACTGTTTACTTTGTGGGTTATTCTGTAGCCATCGTATTTGAACAAAAAACATAGTTATCGCGAAAAATAAAAATACTAGTATTTCCTATTTTATGATTTCATAGTTTTTGTGAAAATCGTATATATTTAGACTAATGGAGTTAATGTCGCTTAATTTTCTCCGTTTTTTAGGTCCAAAATCCTAGACATTCTTGTAGAAAATGTAGCTCACCAAAATTAGCTCAAAGGCTTAATAGAAATAAATGACTAGAAAAATTTTCCTCCAACCAAATCAAAATCAAGATACATCATTCGAAAGTGGACTTTGAAGCGATATATTCGCACCATGTTGCATCCCTGAATCTCGCCTAAAAAAATTGCTGCAGCCAAAAATCGAAATATCAGTAATTGATCCTTGTTTACTAATGGCTACTTGCAAAAATTCTAGAAAAATTCGTACACATTTAGACTAACAGGGTTGATGTCGCATAATTTTCTCCGATTTTTAAGTCCAAGATTCTAGACTTTTCAATATAAGAAGGAGAACTATCAAAATTAGCTCAAAGGCTCGACGCAAATAAATGACAATAATAGTTCTCCTCTAACCAAATTAAACTCAAAATACTTCATTCGATAGCAGACTTTGAAACGATCCATTCGCATCTAGTTGTATCCTCATACCTTAGCTAGATAATAAGAGTGAATAGAATACCTCTTTTATGCTTTCCTTAAAAAGCACTTCGAAGTTGGTAAACTTTTCCCATAAAAAGCTGGGAGATAACTTTTTATTGATCTGTCGAAATTACGTACTACAATTATAAAAAAGACGCATATTTCGAGGATCATATTTCATGAGGAGTAACATCGATATATTTTTATTATTAGTTAATCAATTCTGTTATAATTTGGTATAAATAAACTTTATACATGTGTTCATTTATGATAAAAAGTTTATTGCAAAATCTTACATGCGTCCCTTTCAACAAATTTCTCTCATAAGCAATGAGGGTACGAATACTTATGGGACTGATTGTATATCGATTTTTGTAACAAACTCCTTAGTTTTAACAGGAAATTGATGAATTCAGTGAAAGTTATGAGTAATATTAGAAACTACGCGTGATACTAATACTTAACGATAGACAAGCTACGAGTGGACTGTGGATTTTTATGCGAAATGAAACCTATCAGCAATGATTGCAAGATACAGGAGCTACGGAAACGTTAATTTCTTTTCTCAATAATTTTAATGAGTTGCAAATAACACGGTAACGTTTCTAGATTCTCGAAATGCTTTTACTGTTTTGAGATTGATCTACTCACTTTCGACATGAATGCATCAAATCCGCAGTCTAGTTATGGGATTTGACAGTTCGATTTTCTGACTTTTGTCGACTCGAGAATACACCTTGGCTCGGTTTGCTCCTGTTCTCGCGGTAACGGGAGTAACAGATCTCTTATTCGCTCGGGCTGGTTCGCAGCAGCACCGGCATATAAATATCCTTAACGCATTAGTCCGCGATCTCATAATACCGTACGGAAGATTTATCTATCTAACATTTCCTCCTGTGAGCGCGCCATCAGTGCTCGCCGATGCGTAAACGCAGATTTCGTTAAGGCCGGTTCTTCTAAGAATGTTAAAATTCCTCGAGGCGTTCCCTGAGGGTCCAATTATCTCCTCTGCATATTCGCTAATAACAGCCGGACCGGTTACCGCTGATCCATGCGTGTTTATTTGCAGCTGTTTCTAGACGCGGCCATTTTTCTCTTTTCCCTTCGTTCGCCTCGTTTGTTACGAAATCAACGCACCCCAGCGCCGAGACCCTGGCCATATAGTCTGCCCTGGATGCCGGCCTGCCAGTTATTTTGCACTGTCAGTCGGAGAAAATGGGACAGAGTTCTTTTTTCACGTGTTGATCTAGCATGTCCGCTTATTCAGCCCGAATAATCTTCGCCATTTTATTTTGGTAAAAGTACAGTCGCCAACGAAACTATTCGAACGCTGGTATAACTTTGACATGTACGTCATATACAGTAGGGAGCAAAATTCAGTCAACACTTTTAAAGTGGTACAACTTTTTTCAAATTGATCTTAATAACTTGAATTTTTTGTAAATGTTAGTGGGACTAGTTCTTTGTACAGTGACTGAAATACTTTTTTTTAAATTTTACTATTACTTGTAAATTCCTAGTAAAATACATTATAATTGAATATACCCCTGGTTAAGTTCAGTTATAATTGAAATGTGTATTAAAAATCTATTACAATACAAGTTTTTATTAAAAATCTTCTATAACTGAAATCTATATTAAAAATCTGTTACACTTTAAATTTCTATTCAAATTCACTGTAGTTCAAATTTATATTAAACCTTTTTACAATCTAAACTATTAGAAACTTATTATAATATAAATTTATTCGCATTGAAAACTTATTATAATATAAATTTCTATGAAAAATCTACTCTGTCAAAGCTTTCTATTAAAAATTCATCATAATTTGTACTCCCATTGAAATTCTATTACAATTTAAATTCTTAACAAAGATGTATTATAATTAAATTTAACATTATTTAATCCTAATTATAATCAAAGTTTATGTTAAAAATCTATCATAATCAAAATTTATGTTAAAAATCTACCATAATCTAAAACATTAAAAATCTATTATAAATAAAGTTCATATTAAAAATCTTTTATAATCTAAATGCATATTAAAAATCTATTGTAATTTAAAGTTTCATTAAAAATCTATTATTTCTGTATACGTATTAACAGCCTATCTTAAATGAAATTTAGAAAGGAGTTCGCTCTATTTTGTAATCACGCCTCCTGAAACATAACCCACAGCATAAATATGGGGCCGAAAGGATTGTTTAAATAATCGATAGAGGTAGCACGCCCCTCAAATGGCACAGCAGCTTGAGAAACACGCGAAGACAATCTTCTGCGTCGGCCACGCGAATAAAGACGGAGTCAACGTGTTTTGTTGCGGAACCTGTCTCGGCCTGTATTTAAAATACCTTTACCTTTATTTTAATTTGTTCTGCAACCCTCGGACCAAGCTTCCACGCAGCGTTTTGCATGACAAATCTTTATGGTGTGATTTCCATCAAGCCGAGACAAGTATTCCAACTGTCTCGAGCAAGTAGAAGATGTATTCATTTCACTGTTTTCGAATGCAGTATCTCGTAATCCCATCGTTTAATTTCAAAGGGTCAACAGGCTCTTCGATCATTTTCTTCTGGACGTGCACGACTGTATTTTAATATTAACCTTACCGAGCACTGGAAGTGACTAACATGTACTGCTTTATACAAATTACGACATTGAATTTACTTAGATTTTTGAAATTTTTATGTCAATATATGCTCGGATGAATGAATTTGTTTAATGGTTTTTGAGAGAAGTGAATTTTTATTTCAATTCGCTTCTAAAATGAAATCTGTCGAATCGGTCATTTGACTAGCGATGTTAGTGTTGATAAGTAGTATAATAATAATAGTGTTTTTAGGTTTCTTACGTTGCAGTTTTCAATATATTTTTGTTTATTTGTGCATTCAGACTGGCAGGCATACATTGTTGCAACAAATACATGAATAGGTAAAAATGAAAGAGTAATGTTAAAAGTTGAAGAGTTTTTTAATAATAGTTTACACGGAAAGAAAAATTCTTATTAATGTAGATGCACTAACATTTTTGGTCACATTATTGATTGTTTAATTAAAACGTTCTATAGTTTTTGCACTGTTCCATCATATTAAACGAGACAAATGAAAGGGGTTTGGAAAAGTTGAGAGTTTTTCAATAATTGTTTCAAAAAAACGAAAAATTGTTTAATACTAGAACATGTAGATGTTAGTAAAGCGCATGTATTGAAGCTTCGAAGTATTTTCGTTTCATTCATAAATTTGCTGTAAAATTTATATAACGTTTTGATGGATTTCTCATTAAACTAAATGGAACTTCGGATATGTCATCCGGTAGAACGAAACAATATATTACAAGAAATGAAACAATATATTACGTAAAATTTCAACACTGTATTTCGATCCGTCGTTCCTATTTTATAATTCAAGACATTTTGAACAAAATTGTACGCAAATTCTTCCGATTATTGAATCCAAGATTGCAAGTATTGTAGTATAAGGAGCTACTAAAATTAGCGCAAAGGCTAACCACAAATAAATGACCAGCAAAATTCTCCTCTAACCAAATCAAAGTCAAGATACGTCATCCGAAAGTAGACTTTGACACTATTCAAATGCATCCAGTTGCATCCCCGTATCTCACCTAGAAAAAACAGCTGCAGCCAAAAATCGAAATATTCGACTATTGCTTGCTATCGGGTACATGCAAAAATGATAAAAAAAATCTGGCGCATCTCCACTCACGAAACACAGACTGTGTAATTTTGTCCAACGCCTGTGTCGAAAATCTTCGGCGTCCCGGCGCGGTTGTCTCAGTGGAAAGGGAAAGTAGGTAAACAAAGAATCATCATACGGATTCGCCGGACCAGGGTCGTTACCGCAATAACGGTTCGAACTGTGGGAAATGAATTCGCGCGAGAGGAGGTCGGCGTATTACCTCGTGGATTTCATTGCCGACATGTTCAGTAAATAATCGCAGTTATTCGCCGCGGTCGATCCGGCCGACGCGCGCTCGTACGATTCTAATCGGCGTTTCGATGCCTCCTGATAAACTGTAACGGCAGATATAATTATATTAAACCGAATGGGTTCCCGATGGCATCGTGCTCTGGCTGTGTTGCATCGGTGCGCCTCGCCACGGGCGTTGCATAATTGCAGCCGATCGATCGAGAAAGCGTCCGACTCGCGCTTTTTGCTCGGGATGCGGCAACGCCGATTGTGTTAGACGCTTGAAAATTATCCCCGGTGATTGTACAGATCGATTTTATTCGCTTCCTATGAAATTCGAGATTTTTCTTAACAATTGTTCGTTTCCGCTTTGCCGCGGTTTTCGTTGTCCTGGAACTATTGACTTAGTTCAAATATTTTCGATGATTCATGAAACATATTTTGAGGATCAAATCTCCGAACCTGTATTCGGATGATGGGTAAAAGGTAGAGATCAACGAATCAAATTTTATTCGACACTGTCGAGTAAATATTCAATCGAATAAAAATGTATCTAAATTAAAATTTATTCGAATACAAGTTTGTTCGACAATATTAAATAAATATTCAATCCAATACAAATTTATCTGGATATAATTTTGTTCGAACAGGAATTTATTCGAATATGATTTTATTCGAATAAGAATTTATTCGTACAAGAGTTCATACGAAAAATAATTGATTTGAATAAAAATGATAGAATATAAAGTATTTTTCTATAGCTTATCGATTTATATTTCTTCCATATTCATTTTCGAATTATTTAAATAAATAACTTTTCGAAATATTGTTTTATGTCTTACCTCCACCCCCACAATGTCCAGATTTGAGTTCCATAGAAAACCTATGGGACGAAATTATACAGAATATTTAAAAATAAATTATAATATGCCCACACGGTCAAATAGTGTTATTAAATCAAATGAATCTGTGACAAAGTATTGAAACTGAAGTCTTCCATAACTTAGAATATTAATGAGGCAAGAAAATGTGACAACTTTTGTTTTAAGTTCTGTAATGTATTAATAAATGTTACTATTAGGAAGTAATTATTTGCATATTTTCAATTCGTAAGAAATGGCAAATCATTTAGTACAATAAGCGACATGTTATACCACTTACCTTATACAAAGCAATACATAATGCAATAATATTATTAACGGTAGGTATCATGCTCATCGGAATTAGTATTCGTTGAACACACAGTAATACATAATATGAAAGATTAAGTAGAAAAAACAAAATTTATTAATTCTTTTTCAAAGTTTAGATATATGTAACAAAATAGTATGTTTTAGTTTTATGTAAAAATAAAAAATAAATAAACAGCATAGAAATAATAATAGTAAATAAAATAAATAAAGGATTAAGCAGAGTAATAGTTATTATTAGACAGCTATGCCAAAAATGTGTAGATCAAATGCAAAATAGTAAAAACATTTAACAATTTGAAGATATTATTGCATCATTATCGACACATTGCATTTATTAAGAAAAAAATAAACGTCTACGTCGTTTCTGCATCTCGCAATTAACGAAGAAAATTCTTATTTTGCAACAACATCTACAGTCTAGTTATTATTATAAATTACTATTTGTAATTATATTAACTATTAATTTACTTAATAGCGTTGTTACAAGTCACGAAAAATTCTGAAATTAAAATAACTGTCGATTCGACGATTTCTAAGCGCGCAGTGGTAAACAATAAGGCGATCTAACGGTAAGAAACAAATCCTGGTAAGCGTATTGTGAACTTTTGCAGGCGCAGGTGCCTTGCAGGTGCGAGCCTGACCTAGCCCAGCGGGGTGCCTCGAGAATCAAACGCCGGTAGAAAGAGAAATGGCGAACGGAAGGAACGAGAGCCAACTCCGAGAGCTCGAGGACGACTTGTGACCGCTCGGTAAGCAATTGCGCTCCTCACACGCGACGGTACCGGAAGCTTGCACCCTCCAGCGAGGACCAACTCATCCAATAACTTCTCTGAATAGTTATTTCATTTTGTCTGCGCATGAAAAGCGCATAATTTCAAGTAAAAAACATTCGAATCTCTCGTAAATTGACCTCGTTATTACTTCGAGATTTTGTTTCTGACACTAGGAGCACCCGGTGAGTGCCAGATTT
Organism: Augochlorella aurata; assembly: GCA_028455555.1. Lineage (NCBI taxonomy): Eukaryota > Metazoa > Arthropoda > Insecta > Hymenoptera > Halictidae > Augochlorella > Augochlorella aurata. The sequence goes on from CM052159.1 coordinate 9,980,413, forward strand.
TTACAGCGTTTTGCTTTAATTTTTATTACAAATCTCTAGATGAATTTAATTTTTATTTTTAATTTGTGTATGAATTTAATTTTTGTTATTAATTTGTAAATGATTTTAATTTTTATTACTAATTCGTGTATGAATTTAATTTCTTTTATATATTTGTACACGAATTTAATTTGTTTTTTGGAAAACAACGTTAAAAGCTCCCTTTTAAGGTTGGTAGAAGAACGAAGAGCGGGACGCACCCTGAACTATATTAAATTACTTGCAGTAATAATAAAATATTTCAAATGCATGAACATTTATCACCTTCGTAATGATCCACGATTCGTGATTTATACAAATTTTCTCGGAGGAAAGGTAACCACTCGAAGAGTTCGTAGTCGCATAAAACACTAACTGAATACGTGTCCGCCCCTCGTTACGATCAAGTTTTAACGGTGTAATGGCCAAACGCTACGCGAAAGGCAAAGCAAATGCGGTTTATTGTACCTCGGGTAGGTACCTTGTTCAAGTAAAAGTGCCACTTTTTATTGCGATGAACTGTACGAAATCATATTTTGGTCAGCTAGATCGACGAAACGCCTCACCGCGTGGTGCTCAATAACGAGATGAAAATAGCAAGTCGAAATTCTTTGAACAGTGTAATACGATCGCGTGGTAAATAATTATCGCTTTACAGGCGACCAATAAAGGCAAGTGCCTAAATCACGGCGAATGCTACGCGTCGGGCAACGAACAAATGAATGTTCCGGTAATTGTTTGCGTCTGTATATACGTTCGATTTAAGTTCCACATTAAATTCGTGACCCGAGGTAGCGAAACATTGACCGCGGAGTTATTCGAAATAATTGCACTTCCATATAATGTGTTTGTAAATATTAACCAACGATCCTGGCTGACTAACCACGCGGAGATCGCCGAGGCACACTATCCGGTTATTACGGGCGTATAATAAACCGTTGCCGATGAATATTGGAACTATTTTATGATTGTTTCGTTCCATCTGTGGTTCGAATTCAATTACGAAATCCTAAACGATATATTGAATTAGCAATGCCTCGCTGAACCGTTCATACTCCGATCTTTTCGCTTCGAATAGCTGAAGAAACGATACGCGAAGAAAATCCAGCGATAGTCTAGTGGAAACCGAGCAGGCTGAACTGATTTTAAACATCCGGCACTCGATTTTACGCGTACAATTAGTAAATATACCGAATAGATCTTTATGCAAAATAGAAATTTTCCAAGGCGGCTGCGAGGAACAGGAATTAAATGCAAAGAAATTGTTTCTTTTGATAATTCTGATGAGTTGAAAGTAGTGTGATAATATAACAAAATTCTTATGTTTTCCAAATTTTATACTTCAGCTACACATTTTTGCCATAAATGCACAAAATCCGCAGTATAATCGTTAGTAAGTAGACTGCGGATATTTATGCAAAATAAAAATTTTCTTATTTGTAAAATATAGGAGCCAAGTATAATTTGATTTTTTCCTTTGGTAATTTCAATTAGTTGAAATTAGTACGCCAACATATTTAGTTTCTTTAAATTTGTTCACTGATTTTAATTTTACCAACATATTTTGACCATAAATGAGAAAAAGCCGCAGTTCGTTAATAGTCGTGTTATGTTAGCTGATTTTTAGCTTTCTGTGTGGTTAATAATGAGAATGGTAGAAAAACAAATTGTAATTAACAGTAATGGGAATGGCGTCACAGCGAAGAAGAGATTATTATGAAGAAGAGATCATGCAGATTATTATGAAAACAGAAGATCGTAAGTCAATCTACATGAATTAAATAAAATATTTAATTCGTCGAGGTAAGGAGTATCGCCAATAACTCAAAGAGAGTTGCAAAATCTAGCTGCTAATATTTTTGCTGTTAAATCTTATTTTATTTACTACAACTACATATTAATAACATATACATTCATCTATTGTTATTATTTCAGATTTAATGTTATATTTATTACAGATTATTAAACGAATGACATATTAATTAATTAACCCCATTTTCTTCAAGGTAGCAACGATTAAAAAAATAATATAACTATGTTTAGTTAAGCTTGTCGAATTCAAAAATATTATTTGCATTTTATACGTTAATATCGTGTAAGTAATAAATAGAAATAAATAAAGGATAATAAGAAGATTAGTTATATCAAATAGTGTCTATGTATTTATACAGGTTTTTCAATCGAAGCAGAAAAAATCGTGAAACATCGACACAAGATATTTATTTTTTGTTGTTCTGTTCAATTAAATTGGGCCACGGTTTACATTAAAATGTTCTTGGGCCATATTGGAGAGAAATAACGGCAGGTAATGACGTAGACAAAATTGACGAAATAAACGTACAGATGAGACGTTAACTTTACTACCGTCTCGAAATGGTGGCTCCGCAAGCGAAATGAGATGACTGTTATAGAAAATTAGTTATCACTCGTAAATCACAGTTATTTATGGGAGGCTTAATACCCTGCGATTACGTCTTAAAGTATGATTCATCTTTCAAGCAGACTCTGTCAGTCTTAATCAATTTTAGCACGTCCAAGAATGTAATGATTGTCGCTTGCAGGCTTCAGATTATGCGAACGATCGATAAATCACGCGCAACGGCGATGATCGGGATTTGCGTAAGTTTTTGTTAATATCTTCGAACTATACTGGCCAATAAGGCACCGATGTAACGTGACTGATAAGGGTGTAGCGTCTTCAGATATATGCGTTGCCACTGACTGCAGACAAAAAGCGTCGATTCGCAGCAAGAAGCTTCTTGGATATTTAATTTTTATAATTATTTTGTTATCACTTAATTATAACGTAGTATCAAAAATTTGAAAAAAGTTCGGAATAGCGCTTACAACAATGTACAGTTAATTTAACAATGCATCTGTTGATAAGGTACGATACCAAACTGACAAACTATAGCGACTGTTTTAATTATTTATAACTAGGATGTTCAGTGTAAAAATTGGAAAAAATTTCTCAACATGTGTTTCGCTGATCTACAAACGTTACATTTTTATCAGAATTTTCGTAAGCACCAAAGCAGAGTAAACAATCCGATCGAAATTTTCCTACAACAAGTTTCATGGTAAAGTTATGGGGTTTGTACTTGGTGCAAATAAATCGTTGTAAAGAGATCTTTCGAATGATTTATGGCTAGTCTGATTCGACCCAATAGTTTTTCTTAAAATGCCACATTTGTCTAGAGCCTTGAAGCTAACTTTGTATATTGTACTCTTCCATCTTTCACATTGTTGATATTCATCTTTGACAATTTTCTCAATTTTTGTACTGCCAAAATAGCAATTAGAAAGACAAATATTATGAAATATGCTTTTCATTTTTCTAAAATAAAATCAGAAAAATTAGTCAATATCATAACGTTCCAGATCAACGTTGGAAACATGTTACCCTAACTATTACTATACTTAATGGAGAATCGGGTTGCCACTTATTTATATTTATATTTCCACTTACTTGTATAATAAATTCCATTGTACATGGACCATGATATTCTGCATCGTTTGCGTGCGAAGTATATTCGCATAATAAATAGTTCGGTTATCGTGGGTTCGTATGACCGAGGTTCTAACTCGTCCAAATATTTCTGCGCGCGACTGTACGTCTCTGGAGAGAATCGCGAGAGTAGCCCGAATGATCGTAGAAATACCGGAAACGGAATCGACGTTTCGTGTTTCTTGGCCAGTGCTCCATGTGCCGATTATATTCCATTATATGGCGGCTCTATGAAGTGGCATGTTACCGGTCCTTAACATACCAACTATTTCTCGGCAACGTCATGGTCGCGCCACGGCACCATTGTTTCGCGGTATAATAGAGCGTCGTCCGGAATAGATACGCGCATCTGCGCGTATTCTGCAGCCTCGGTAATGAGTCTATGCGCCAGCACTCCGGACACCGACAACCTCCAGCCTCCTCGCAGGATCTCCACGAGATCCTTATCCCCTTAAATTCGACATTTGACATGCCACACGTCATCCCTTCTGCAACCCCGTTCACGCAACACTTTGGAATCCACACGTTTCTGCAACATTTTTCGCGATTTTTACCGTAACTACCAAAGTTAGCTCAAAGGCTCTAGACAAATGTGACATTTTAGGAAAAACTGCTGGATCGAATCAGACTGACTATAGGTCATTCGAAAGCACTCTTTACAACGATTTATTTTCACTGAATGCAAACCCCATATCTTTACCATGAGACTCGTTATAGAAAAATTTCGAAATACCAGTTCTTTGATTCTTTGCTCTGTTTGGTGTTTACGAAAATTCTGAAAAAAATGTGGCACTTGTAGATCTGTAAGACACGTGTTCCGAAATATTTTCGGATTTTTATGTTGAACATCCTGCTAATAAATAATTATAACAGTTGATACTGTTTGATATAGCAGCTTAAAAACAGTGTCTCTATTTTTATGTTAACTGTAATTATAGGTACCATTTCTTAGAAACCATATCGACTGTTTTCCAATTAAATAATAACAATATAATTATGCAGATTAAATAAAATTCATGTGACTTATACTTTTAGAAATGATTAAATAGAAAATACGATCCTTCAACATGCAAATTATTCTTACGGCGTCATTAAAAAATTAAATGAGCGGTCCGGGGTAATTAATTGAATAGTAAATCTGGGTAATTAATTTCAGAAAATATAGATACATATCATTTTGTGGCATAGTACGGATGCGTGCATGGAACATGCGAGCGAAATCTTTTCGCTGTAACCGATCCGTGCCGCACGGCAGTTTACCGGTAGGTCGAGACAGGCCGGCCAACAATATTACATTATTATTTATTAATTCGGAGCATTCGAGATGTGTATCTCTTACGATGCGGTGCTGCTCTACCCAGCATCACGACTTTCTTATCTCCGCAGGTAACCAGCGACTCTCAATCCGAAGCTTTTGTTTTAGCATTCAGCCGATCCCAAGCCAATCCACAATACACGTATTCAATTCTAAATAATTACGCATTTATCATCGACGTTGTAAATATGAAAAATCACCGGAAGGATGGTTTCTAGATTTTCGCATTTGTGATTATCGAGACTAACCGATACATGTATATATCTTAATCAGTAAATTTATTTATTGCGAATTATTCAACAAATTGATTATCTGTGAGTGTACATTGTGATAGAAATGGTGCAAACTTTGAACAAGTTGCGTTAGTTTTACAAAGTAATTAAAACGTTTTGCTGATTGAAAATTTCAGATTACAAATTATAATTCTCCAGGATATTTGCAATCCTTGCGATTAATTGAAAATAGTGGCAATAGTTTAAATCTGGAAAATTGAAATTTTGG
>CM052159.1:9997336-10010637 GCA_028455555.1 Augochlorella aurata
TTAAAACTGAATTTTTTAAAACATATTGCTGATAGTTTTCTGATTAAAATGAGGCTACACATAATATAGTTTGGGCAAATATTTCTGATTAAAATCAAATTTCGATTACATTTAGTTATTTAATGACACGTATAATACAGTATATCGTGTTTGATGTCTGTTTAATTGGAAGAATCTGATCAGTATATTAAAAAAAAATTCGTGTATAAAAAATTAGAAATAAAAAAGTTTTAACTCATCGTTTTTATTATAGCAATACAATGTATAACATTCATAGTAATGAATACCAGCGTGCTGGCCGCTACCTTTTCAGGTAGTTTCGTTCTATCTCTCTTTCATAAGATGTTGGCAACTGTAAAGGCAAGCCGCGAGGCTCGAAGAATCGTATCTTGTCTACGCTGGAGATACATTCTCAATTCTCGAGACATTCAGGAAGACACTACTGTATGTACCAATGTGGCGTCACGCTACATGTCTAAAACGCTTGAAATTGGTCGACTTTGAACGTGTATAACTTTTGAGCCAATGATTTGCGCACCTGGGGCTTGAATTTTTTTTTGTTTCCTTGACAACATCTACGAAAATATACATAAAAAAGCAGAAAATCTTTGGACCCCTAAAGTAAAGATTAGCCGCATCTTGGAGTAATATAAATATTAAATATATTATATTTTATAATACAATATAATATTTATAAATATATTATGTTAAATATATTTGAAGGCTTTAAAAATCTTTATAATGCAATACATTTTATTTGTAAAAAATTTCTGAGTTTCAAGTGAAAGTCGAGGAAAAGGAATGTATGTTGTACTCAGAAGTGTTTGAATGTGTTTAAAGCTGTTTGAACATGTTTAAACATGTGAGGGTCCCCAGGAAGCGAATTGAATTATTCAGTATCACAAAATAGACGAGTTAAAAAATATTATAGGATTTATCGTTGAATGTGTTTGCTTTTGCGACGAGGTTTCTTACATTAAAAAACGTAATGCGGTCATAGTTTTTTTTGCAGCAAGACTTTTATTGTATCAATATTTCAGATAGCGGATGACTTCGCTCATTGTATAGGAAAAATATGTTTATAAATTTTCCAGGTTAAAATATTCACATTCAGCTAGACATCGTAGAACTGCAGCTACAGTATTTAATTGCAGTGAGTCGTATTTTTACTTCTATGATTTTGGCATTGTTCTTTACAGAGACGGGCAGGTTGACTGAAATTGATCATCTAATTATTCAATCACAATGAAAAATCATGTTAGACATAAATTTAACCTTTCCTTCGCTTTACCTTCTATTTCATCTCAACAATAATACAATTGTTGTTACCTACACCTGTTAGTGTCGTCATTGGTCAGAAATTCTATTCACATTGACATTTGTTATCGATATTCTCGAAATTACTATAAAAATTGTTCAAATATCTTTCGCCATAAATTTATTATCCATAAATATAAAATTAAATTTCAATGTCGTTAATTGTAAAATTGTAAATTTCAAAGTTAAATTCATTCATAAATTTACAAAATGGCGAATAAATACTTTTATTTGATCATTGCTTGTAACAAAATTAAAAAATTTAGATAAACGATTTTTGACAATTTTTATAAATTACTCAGAAATGTAAAAAACCAAAACTTTTTAAAAGTTGACAATACATTTTCTAATGCTTCGTCCCTCTTTGAAGCAAACTTTAAAAAATTAGCTGAAGGATATTTGAAATTCTTTTTAAAACAATTTCGGAAATATTAAAACCAAAATTTTGTTTAATTGTCATGCAATGTTTTAAAATTTGAACAGTTCTCGAAGCGGAATTGAAAAATTCAGATAAAGGACCTTCGAAAATTTCAGAAATAATTCCGAAATACGGAAAACAAAATTTTTCAAAAGTTGTTTGAAATAAATTGTTTAATGTTTGAGAAAAATAAAAAATAAATTTCTAAGTTGTTCGAAATAAGAATTGCTATATTAACGAATCGCTTTTGATAACGAAGATGTTTATGACTGACTAGTTGAGCTTACCAATTTTTCGAAATTTCACGATGGCAGAAAATTTTCATAGTTCTAGATGCTTAGAAATTCGTGGCGACACGTGCGTTTCTAAAAGATTACAAAGTAAAAAGCGATACAATAAAATATTGCCGTTCTGTTTTCTTGTTGATTAATTTGTTTATCGTTCCGCAGGACCGTGTCAGAAAGCAGAAATATTGTTAGTCCCAGGATGTTTCAGAAAATGGCTTCTTCTTCGCAGAACGTCCACCGTCGGCATCCGCCGTATCCTTTCGTTTATGGCGTCGTTTACCTGCACACATAACAAAAAATTGGTTTATGCGCAACGACATAACCCATCAAATTTATTAGTTAATTCTAACAAATATAAAATAAAGTAAATTATACGAAAAACATCTTTGAGCATGCTTGCTTTCAAGAGATTTTTTGTGAACCGCGTCCAAAATCTTTCCGTGCACAGTTTCCGAAGAGATCAATTTTCCAATAAAAATTCAAGGTTTCCGTAACTCTAACCTGAATAATAATATTCTACGGAGTTTACTGAATAAAATAATGTTGTTTATTGTCAAGTCGTAACCGTAGAAACATGTTCCAAAAAGTTGGCCGAAGTGAAACCGACACTCTTGGCAATGACAGAATAAATCAATTAAAGCAACCTGAATTTTAATTTAACTTTGTTATTAAAAAATTTGAGAATATTGTCGAAGAATGAGCAAAAGTTCAAAAAATTCTCATAACATAGTCTTTATCACTCTAATTATTTTTTAAACATTCACCGGTACTAACAATTCATCATTGAAATATGCCATTTTATTCAGAAAAGTCCGCTAAGTATTACTCTGCAGGAAACAATTATTTATAGTCTTCGAAGCACAAAACGCGTTGAAACTTCAAAATTGGCGTAATCGAAAACAAGTTTCTCGGTCCACTACACAAAATGTATTTGCCAATAAATTTTCAGATCTCAGACAACGCTGCTTCTTTTAAACTGCAATTTCTCAATGATCCGTAATTTACGGTATTGTCATTCACTAAAAGTGTCTCAGTATAAAAAAGTTTATTCGAATACATAAATGTAATATACATTGTCTGTGGATCCTCGTATCTACAGTACAGATATAATAAAACTAGTGTGAAACATTTGTGTCGAGCAGTCAATTCTCTTTGCAACTCGACGTCGCGTTCTAGCTATCGACTCTTGTGCATCGTGCCTAAAGAATTCATTGTTGTTCGAGATCAACAATTTACTAATATCCTTTAGGTATATTTGTTCAAAATAGATCGTTTAGAAAGCATTTAAAAATTTCGTCGAAACATGACATTCTCGTTCTTCCTCTTATCGTCTAAAGAACAGTAAAACCAATACTACGGAGAATTGTACTCGCGTTACAAAATAAATCGTTAAAAAGTGAACGAATTAAAAATGTGAAAAAATAATGTCCCCTTATAAAAGCGAAAGTCGTCGTCAGTGCAAAAAAAAAAGTACAATTAGTCAGTCAGTCAATCAGACGCAGTCGAAATACTGTACCCATTACCGTTAGCTCCCAAGTATTATTAATACTTCCCAACGTTTTCTAATCGATTAACCGAGATTTTGAATTAACCGGGATTTCAAATTAATCTCGCTTTTCGATCGGTTTTAAAACAACGTCGCTCTCTTAATGATTTTTCAAGATAAATCTTTGATCTTTGAATCACAGTTAACTAATGTAGCAGTCGGCACCCTTGAGTTTTGAGAAAATTCGTTTAAAAAATAACGTAAAATTTAAGATTTAAGAATTTTGAAACTAAGAATTTTCAATTTTTAAAATTTGAAACTCGACAGTTTTCAAATTTCAAGAATTTTGTCAAAATTACGTTTCGTTTACAGTAGAGTAAATTCTCAAAATCGTAAATTCGATGTTTCTTTTACTCGTGTCTTCATCTAGTGACAATTTTAAGAATTTTGAATTTGAAGGATTTGAAATTTGAAAATTCGACCTTTAGAAATTTTGAACCTTAAGAATTTTGGTAAAATAACGTTCTATTCAAAGCAGAGGAAATTCTGGAAATTGAAAATTCAATTCCACCAGTTTACTCACATTGTGCAACTTCAAAAATTGTGAATTTAAAGGATTTTGAATTTCCAAAACTTTATCGAAACAGCGTTCTGTTTATAGCAGAGGAAATTCTCAAAACCGAAAAATTTGATTTTTCTTTTCTCCGTTCCCTCGCCAAAATTTCTCAAAAATTGAATTAGCGTTCAACAGGTCATAATCTACAATAATCAGCAATTGATTATCGAAACACAAAGCTGATCCTAGGCAGTGGTTAATCGAAAATTAATTCAACACTCCAACTCTAATCCGTTCCGCGATTTAATCGTAAATCGACGAAACCGACTTGCCACATATAGTAAAGAAAGATCAGGATCGTCGCGAGCACTATGAACAAGTTGGAAGTTTTGTCGAGGACGCCGATAGATTTGCGGTTCGTCGACGCGAACCTCTGCGCGACGGAATTTTTCGAGTTTTGATCGCACTGTTTCGACTTGTAACCGTTCGACCAACTTTTTTTCTGTTCCGTAGCAGACAGAATTTTCTCCTGTTGCTTACCGGCCTCCGTAATTTTCATCTTCGCGAGCTTCTTCGCGTTCTTTTTCGCATTTAGGCTAACCGGGAACTCGCAAGAAGCGTCTTTGGTCGCGTCCTTCACCGAGTTCATTGCTTTCGAAGCCTCTGTCGACTTTGATTTAACTTCGACCGACGAATCGGTTGGTTGGTCAAGATTGCTCGCAGTCGAGCCGTGCTTTTTCTTCGAGTTTTTCGCGTATTTCGATTGCAGCGGGTCTTTCGGGTCGAGTTTCTTTCGACTGTCGTGGTTCGAGCGATTGTTCCTATACTGCTGGCTCAGATCGGTTTCAGAAAAGAGAGACTGAATCTCGTGGTTGCTGCCACGGGTCTTCAGGCCGGCATTTAATCGCTGCCGATAGAAGCAAGGGACGATGGTGTCTGCTGATAATGAGAATTCGTTACCTTTCGCCACCTCCCAGCCGTCGTCGGCATCCGTCGCGTTCCTACCGGAAGCCGGCGTCGAGGTCTCCCCGGTTTTCTTCTCGACTGGCCTGTAACAATAAAAGACAACACGAATTTTAGGACCCTAACATGAGAGGTGTGTCGATCGTTGATTTTCAACAAAAAATCATTACGAAGGCAGTCGTGTCCCGTTTGAACCTGTTTGAAGGTATTTGAAAGCGATTGAAAATGTTTAAAGATGTTTCAAGATGATTAAAGATGTTTGGAGATGTTTGGAGGTGTTTCAAGATGTTTCGAGATGTTTCAAGATGTTTCAAGATGTTACAAGATATTTAGGAACATTCGGAAGTCCCTGAAAGTCTCTATAAAATGATTGTTTGAAAATTATAATGACTCCCGATGATCGATTAAAAATAAAATTGGAAAGAACATTTGGCTGCGTTGAAATGTGTTTGAAAGTGCAGGAGAAATGTTCGAATGTGTTCGAGCGCCTTTAAAACGCTGAATAAAATACTCATTTACGAATTATTGATACACTGAAAAAGACAACCGTATTATATTCGAAAGCGTTCGAAAGTGTTTGGAGATGTTTGAAATTCGATGAAAGTCTGCGATGGTGTTTGTAAAACTCTGAAAAGTCGTGTAAATTATTTGTAAACTGGAGATATATTGATAGAGACGAATGTGTTTGAATATGCTTAAAGGTATTTGTATAAAATATTTATTTGCGAATCTTAGAACATATGATAGAACGGGATTCGAATATATTTATAGGTATTTGGTAATATTTGAGAATCTTTAGAGGACTGCCTAAAATTGTTAAATTAAACTATATACGTTTGAATGAAACGTAAAAATAAACAGTTTGTAAAAAAGAGACATTCAGATCACCATATCCTCAATTTAAAGTATTTGATATCGTTTTAAGGTATTTGAAGGTGCTTGAAGGACCTCAAAAATCTCCGAACTACAATACTGTACGACATTACCGTTTATAAAAAAATTCTACTATCTAATTGAAAGTTTATTCAGAGAAATAAATGTTGTACTTGGATGTGTTCGAACCAATTCGAAAGCATTTGAAGCTGTTTGATTATGTTTGAAGGTCCTCAGAAAATATATTAAATATAACATTGTCCCAATTGAAGACAATGTTAAATTGACAATGTAAAATTGACAAAAGCTGCACTTGAACTGACAAATTGCATTTACAATTGATAAATATTTTTACAATTGATAAATATAAAAGGTTGCATCAAAATTGACAGAGATTGTACTCACGAATGGCAAAAAGATGCACTTAAAATTGACAAACGTCGCACCAAAAATTGACAAAAATCGCGCCAAAAATTGACAAAGGTTGCACCAAAAATTGACAAACGTTGCACTTAAAATTGACAGACAGTCCACTTAAAACTGGCAAACATTACATCTATAATAAACATAGATTGCACTTGAAATTGACAAAGGTTGCACTTAAAATTGACAAAGATTGCCCTTAAAATTGACAAAAGTTGTACCTAGAGTTGACAAAATTTGCACTTAAAATTGACAAAGGTTGCACCAAAAATTGACAAACGTTGCACTAAAATTGTCAAACATCGCAACTTCCAAGTCACGCGAACTCGTTCGAACGGAAACGTCCCTAAACTGTACATAAAATTAGGGAGGATAGGTTTATGTAAATTTCACATAGTTAAAATTGCCATAAAATTGAAAGAACCATAACGAGCCAATAAAACCCGGTTAACGCGTCTATTCAACAAGAAAAACCCGGTTTCCTAATTCCTGGAGAACCCGCAAAAACGTCGGACCTCTCCGATTCAATTGTTGTAACCGCGCACCGCTTGACGTGACGCAATAAATCCCCGGGGTGGTGTAAATCGCGTGTACCTATTACATCAGCGCGGAAACTCGCGCGCGTGTGCGCCCGTCTGCACTCATACTCGCTCGGAGCGTAGTTCATCGGTGCGCGTACACAATAACGGGAATTAATCGAACACGGTCGAATACAGCTCTCGGCGGCCCGAAAAAATACCAATACACGGCCCGGATACTACTCATAAACCCGTGGAAAAAAAAACGAGATCAATTGCCCTCGGTGCGGTACACTACCGGCCGTAGGTAACAGTACGAGGAATTTATTCGGTGCACGTGTCGGAGCTTGCTGCGGAAATGTTGCCCGGTGTAGTCACAACTTATGAATATGCAGCATTACGTGCGTGCATGCAGAATGCACGTGTGTACATCCTCGTTAAGTGCCCGCCCCCCTGATCAAGAATGCCCTTTCGATCAACGATTTTCTCCTATCGGTGCCTGCCTGCCTTTCACAGAACGTCCACGAGCGTCGTCGCGTCGGCTATTTTATCGCTGAAACTGCCATTATTCACTCCGGCTACCGTCGATCCTTAATTAACTAACGTATTCCGACAGTGGGAAGTGTAAACCTTGTAACGATTCATCTAGGACGGGTTAGCCTCGCGGTTTTTATCTTGTGAAATGGCTTTTATTTTTAGTGCTTCCGATTCTTTTCTAATTAAGTCGCTCGGACGAGCTCGTTTTAGAAATTCTTGGCGATCTGAGATTTAGAGACTTACACTTCGACTGCAGTCACCCACTTCTGGGAATTGCTTGCTCGAGTTACGAAATTAATTATTGCGCTAATCTGTTCCTCGTTTCATTCGCGAAATTTATATCTCGCTTTATTAGCGTTGCAGAGATTCATTAGAATGCACGGAGTTCGATAAAGAAAATTATAGGCGATAAAATATACACTCGTTGATATTCTTAATATTACCATAATATCCGCACATGCTTCCAATGCAACTGAACTCTGTTTCTGCATAAGTTAGTTTATCGCGAGTTATATTTTAATATTTAATATTCAAAGTAAGTGTAATTTCTAGATGATAATTATTCTAGACGACGAAATCATTTCTCCTCGTCGGCAACAGGATAAAATCAACCAAAATCCATTTGCTTTTAATTTGTTATTAACGATAAAAATTGTATGGATCAAATGAAAAACATTGAAAACATTTGAAGAGTTTTCAGATGCTATTGAGCTATGTCCAACTCATTAACAATATTGGGACAAGAAATGTATATTTATGTAGCCCTTGTGTCTTGTAATTAAAGCAGACAATCTTTAATATTCAATCTACTTTTTATAACCAATCTAATTAGAAGCAATCGAAATTAATTTGCCAATTATTTCTTTGACAATTATTATAAGCAGACTGCAGATTTTCCGTCAAGTTTCCTTCGATACTAATTTTTACTACTAATATTTCTTTTATTTTACTACTAATGATTTTCTCGCAAAATAGAAAATTTCTCCATCAATTAATAATAATAAACAGGAATTAAGTAGAAATTTATTTTTTGTGTCAACAATTTTAATGAGATTGCAATAACGTGTTCGTATCCTTAGATTCTTCCGATTAGTTTTCTTGTTTCGTATTTCACCTTTTCAGTTTAGTAGATTATGCGAGAAGTTTCGTTAGAAATGCAAAAATTAAGAGAAATTCTTTGCTCGACTGCTTTCTCCATTGTAAAAATCGCAGAACACGCTTAAGACCGACTGACACGAGCAGCTGCTGTAAACACAATGATCGATGGATCGCGATCGAACTCAGCGTCGCAACTGACAATGAGTACAATGGTGAGTTTATAATTAGAAATTCCGGGTACATTTTTATACAGTGTATTATTTCTGACTAAGAACACTCGAAACAAAGTAATAATTGTTATGCCGTTGACTGGCCCATAAAAAAGCAAAACAGAGTCATTTTACAAAAGTATATCCATAGTGAACAATATTTTTGTCAATAGTGAATAGAACGTATGAGCTATGATTACGAATGCTCGTTTTTTATCGTTTATTAATTTCGAAAATCATTGAAAATTAAAATAACCGTTTAGAGTTTTCTGACTCTTTGATGTTAAACAATATATGATGGAGTTAAGTATACCTAGTATGTAAAGGTATTATACTAAACTATTATTTTATATTATTGATTTTATTCTATTCCATGCCAACATATTATATTTTCACTCCATTTCTTAAATATAAATCCAGTGATATACACTGTTCATTTTGGTACTATTGTAAAGAATGAAGTTTTACCTTTATTATAAAAAAAGAATTGGCTGCTACTAGTTGCTATTGAGAAAGTTACACGGTAAAAATGTATTTTTAATTTCTGGAGTTTTATAACATAATATGGCATAATACCTTTACATACTAGGTATACTTAATTCCATCATATATTGTTTAATATCAATGAGTCAGAAAACTCTAAACGGTTATTTTAATTTTCAATGATTTTCGTTATGATTTTGTTATAATTTCATAGAATTATGTTAGAAATAAATTAAAGGAATTATAAGAATTTCCTATCGGTTTCTCAAATTTATTTCATTTTCTGCAAGTGTCTAAATTCTTTCCGGTTTTTGGATATCAATACCCCGTTGCGCGTCAGCTCAAGGGAGAAAACGGATGCACCGTTAGCATCCGAGAAACTCATTCACGCATTCTGGACGCACACATTGTCACGGCGGGCCGGACACGCAGCCAACATGGTATTAATGAGACGCCCACGCGCCGACCAATTACTACGCTCGTAACTCTCGTCATTCCACGGAATGGTAACTGCATTATAACTAGAAACGGAGCGAGAAACCCGGCCCCGTCGTTTTATTGCATTTCAGCCGCGGAACCTTGAACTTCGTGCGCCGGGATAAACGTGCGCGCGCGAACTTCCGCGACGAGACCGGCATTAAATAATGAGGAATTCAATGCAACGGTAGCACGAATTATTCCGTGACATTCCGATAATTATTCAGAAAGTAGATATCCTTTTGCGTCACTGCTGCGAACAGGGGTCCGCGAACAGCGGAGATGAACGGCTGCGCGTTCATAGGGTAACTTCGAATTCTCCGGTGCTGCGGTTACAGCGCTGTGCATAATTACAGGCTCATAGTAATTTTTGTGTTTTTGGAGATATTTGAATAAAAACTTGTCTAAGAATGTGTCTAATATAGGAACTTAATAGAATATCATCTGTGTATGTTTCTATTTAATATTATTTCTAGTATAGAAAATTAACAAAATATCACATTTATATATTTCTATTTTCTATTATTTCTAATATAAAAACTGAAAGATATATTGTATTTCCATTTTCTAGTATTTCTAATAAATAATAGGAATTTAAAAAAATATTATATTTCTATCGTATTTGTATATTTCTATTTTGTATTATTTCTAATATCAGAACTTAAGAAAATATCGTATTTGTATACTCCTACTTTCTAGCATTTCTAATACAGAAATATTCAAACATGATATTTTGTTAAGTAAAATTTAATAAATATATTTCCAAGTTCTGAGTCAACGGTGACCCGGTGTCGGCTACGCGTAGGTTAAATATGCAGGGTGTCTCAGCTGAAGGCGGTCACCTACAGTTCTGTGAATAATTATAAACTTAAAGCAACTTGTAAATTTTTACTGATATTTAAACAAAAACCCAAAACACTGTACATTTCTATTATTTCTAATATAAGAATATATAATACAAATATGATGAATCGTTAAGTTTTTGTTTAAATATCACGAATAATGTAAAAATTACCTCCAGGTTATATATTATGAAATTAATTAGTTCACAGCGATGATATATTTATTTTAAAATCCAGGGTGGATAATAACAGTTCGTGAGGTTATTTATATAATTGTTATTTCCGTACGAAAGCATCCAGCTGCACGGAACAGAATTTTTGAAGAATAGTTTTCTACGAGCGCGTACGCGTGTAAAGTATGGTTTATTATATTTTGATTTTTCAGTTTGCATACTACAAAACGGCATACTACAAAATATTTCTAAAAATATTCATGAAACAGCAGTCTTCGAATGAGAAAATTGAACGATACGTTTCATATTTTTCAATTGATTCTTTTCTACAAACGCACAAGTGCGTGAACTATAATTATGCCGAATTGCAATAAAATCGCATAGGCAACAACAAAGATTTAATATATTTTTCAAGCGAAGGAACAGTTTCTAAAAATATCGAAGGCAACTGTAAATCCTGGACATCCTCCATAAAAATAGATTAGAATACATTTTCATTCATGGTAAAATAAAAAATTAAAAAATTAAAATTCTGTATCAAAATGTATTACTACCGACCTCGTTTATAATAATAACCTGTCGTAAGCATTAATAAAAATTTAAACGCTTCATATAGATCTAGTACAGACTAGTACAAATCTCGTTTATAATGTTACCTTCCCGTTAGAACTAATTAAAATAGCGAAATTGAAACCCTATACTTAAGTACAAAAGAAAAACACCTAAAAACCAGTAAAATTATGACTGAACCTCGCCCCTAATTTAACCAAGGTACAACCAGTATTACCGGTACCGATAGAAAGGCGTCAATAGTCATTTAATAGAATATAATTACTATGTGTATATTATGTACGATGGAACAAGAACCGATAATATGTAATCTTTTTGTCGACAAGCGGAATTTTTCTATAATTTTGATTGTTACAAAACAGCGTATGAAACTCGAAATTTGCATAAAGATCCGCAGTCTAATTAAGTACTGTCCCAAATGTTGCTGAAAGTAATGGGCTTTGATAACGGTTTATAATTGCACGGTATAAGGCGATCTCCATCAGTAGCTTTCTTCGCATCAGTATTCTTTGTATCCTCTTTAAAAAGAAACTACGATCGAAAATAGATCAGTTCAGAAGTTATGATTTTTGTCTCGAACGACCATGTAAGCGCAACGCCGCGCGGCTGCCGAAAAAAAGGCCAGCGGAAGGAGAAAAGAAGCAGCAATAAGAATGAAAAGTCCTAAAGCATGTTAAACTCATTATAGCCGCGATGGCTAAGGTATAATCCAGATACAGCAGCTGTGTTCAGCGTACTGGTTGCATGAAAGTATTTGCATTATGCATGGAAATCTACTGCCTCCTGCTAGCCTCGCCTTTTTTACACCGTGAACATTACCATGATATATCTGATAATATTATCCGATCTCTTACCGGGACAGAATTTAGGAATGCGCCAATCTCTGCTTCCAAAACGAACGAAGTCCCAGATAAGTGGACTGCGGCTCTTTATGCGAAATCAGAATTGACGAAATTAATTGTGAGAAGCGTATGTTAGGTGAAAATGTCTTTTCTTTTTTCTTTTAACATTGAAGCTACCGAACTCGAAAAATGACCGACACGTGTTGTATTAAAATGTAATGCAGGAATGACAAGATTAAATTAATTTAAACATTTCTCGACCTTTTTATTGTAATGTATGTTTGAAGATATCTATTCGATCATTTAAGTATAAAAGAGTTTGTGTAATGATAACGATGTCGAAATAAAAAATATGAAACCGGTCAAAATGGCCGGCATGATACAGTGGCGTGTATAATTGAGCCGTTCATTCTGAACGGCTCAATTATAAACTCAAAGTGACTTATATTGTTACTGAACGAGAACTTAACAAAATATTATATTTGTATATTTCCATTTTCAAATATTTTTTAGTGTAGAAATATAAAAATATGGTATTTTGTTAAGTTTTTTTTTAAATAAACAAGATGACTCAGCTAAAATAGACCATCTACAGTGTTGCGAATAATTAAAAATTCAAAGTAGCTTCCACATTTTTAGATATTTAAACAAAAACCAAGGAAAAAATATGTTTGTATATTTCTATATTGAAAATAATAGAAAATAGAAATATACAAATATGATATATCGGTAAGTTTTTGTCTAAATATCATTGTAAAAGTTACTTTAAGTAACACCAATGTAGGTTTAGTGATGATCATTTTAATAAGTTGAAAATACATTAGTAACATGTTTAAATTCTTCATAATTTCATTCTCTTTATGAAAACAGAGGTTGCAGTTCATAACTTTTGTAATTATTTGACGAGCTAAATTCTTTGCCATGTCGCCGAAAAATGTTTATTATTCTTAACTTATATTAATAACAAACAATATTCACTATTCTTTCTCTACTAATATCAAAAACTGTTTATTATTCTCAGTCTATACTAATAACAAAAAATATTTGTTATTATTTATTTGTCGACCACATATAGATGACACTAATTTTTGCACTGTTTTGAAATTCGTTATGAATAAATTAAATAATCTCAGGATTTTTCGAGTCCAAAAGAATCAAACTAATATTTGCTATGGTAAATTCCAACTTTCTACTTTCGATTTTATTAATTAAATGACTTTAATATTGAC
>CM052159.1:10020725-10033925 GCA_028455555.1 Augochlorella aurata
AAGACGATTGGAACATCGGTGTGTCACTTTTTTCAAAATTACGGATATATCGTACTAGCATAGCTTATACACCTTGTTCATTCTGACGTCACGTAGATGATTTGATCTTTGCTTCAGGAAAATTATCTGTAGCCGTGTTTATAGGTATACAGACATATGTATACGGTCTACGTGCTGGGCCATGTGGTGCTATGGGAGGGCACAGCAAGGCCGTAACACAGGCTCAGATAAAAGTCCCATGCGACACAGAAGCACTCCGCGATGGTGTTGGCGCGCGTTCGCCAAATGATGTATTGGTACCGCCAAGTGATATATGCTTATGGGGCGTATGGAGCACCGTGAACACGCACACCCGAAGCCCCCGTAACGGATACACGCGTGCCCGACCATGGCGTGTTCATTATGTACCCTGGTAAATCATAAAGCTCCCTCTTGCGCTGCTCCAAAACCGAAAAAATCTAACTTCGAAATTTTTGCCTCTTCGGAAATCTATGGAATTTTCGCCACGGGTTCCTATATGCGCCAGCTGAGTTATGGCGCACGTAAACCTTGCTGTCGTCAGTCAGTGAGACGTTTATTGCGAGGGCTTTAAGGCATCTTTAGCTTGACTGGGAATTTCAAAAATTATTCCCGTGATTAATTGCGTCGTTCAAACAAAATAATAAAGATCCTGGGAAATCAATCTTGTTGGACGATGTTTGACAAATTATTCAGGTTTGAAATAGATGTTTGAGGAAATGTTTATCCAAACACGAGATAAATAATTTTATAGGTGAACGATAAGTATCATATATTGGATAATTATTGAAATAATGACATTTCAAATATATCGAGACGATTATTAATAAAATATGTATAGTATAGAATATATTCAATAAAAAATCTAGTTAGAAAAAATTAGAAAAAAGCAGAATGTTTGTACAAGTTTACAAAGAAAATTATGTTCTTACAGTAGCAATATATCAGTTAATTATAGTAAATTTTAATAGAAATTTAAATTGTAGATTTTTGTTAAATCCAAATATTAACATATCTATTGTTCCTGAATTTTCTTCAATTTTTTCCAGAAATATTTACAGATGGTAATTACATCGATATGTTCCTACTACAAAGATATAAATGATTTCACTTCTGAACTTTAATTTTTCCGAATATTCTCCACTTACAGTTACATTTTTCCCAACTAGGATTTCTATCCAAAAAATAGCTGCAACGCATTAAATTTTGTTAACTGATGAAAGCAAACGAAAATCATCGGTCCTAGATAAAGAGTGAAGCAGGCAGTTTGTTTCAACACATGGATGGTTCAAAGCCGTCGCTACCCCCTGTCCGGCGACATAGAGGCGCGCCCAATCGCGCTCATTACGGGTACAAACGAGCCGCATAGGCCACATGCGAATAAAACGAAAAGCTTGCCGGTATTAGGCTCTTGATTAGAATAATGCAACGTGCCTCGAATAACGTGTCGTGTCGCTCGACGGGGACGCGTCCGAAATGCAAATGCGCGCGTATGAATCAGTTAGACGGGACACGTGGACAGCCATCACTGACAGAATACTTTTCATTTCGAGTAATAAAGCTTTTGTTATCTCGTATTCCTACTTCTTCTCCAACAAATTTGATTTGTTGGACTCCAACAACATTTCCTTTGTTTCTAACTTGATTGACTGATTTGTTCGTAACAATCAGAAGCATCAAGGTGGAATGACTGTCCTATAGGTATTGCAAAACTAAATTAGATATTATTTACTAATCCAATTTCACTAAATCGAAATATCTTTCAAAATCCTGCCTCAAAACTAGGATAATTAGGCTGAAGGTTTAACACTCCAATTAGTATTGGAATACTAAATCGGATTTAAACTATCACTAGAAGATCGTCTAGTTATATTAGGAAATCGATATAACATTATCTATCAAATCCTTGTTGAAAGTTTTTGCTAGAGACAATTCTTTTGTTTTCATTTCCTATTGCTATTCTTATTCGAGACTAGAAAGCTGAGATAATATCTAACATCCCTGTTATCATTGGAACACTAAATTGGATCTAAATAATGACTAGAAGATCCTCTAGCTTTACTAGAAAATCACTATACCAATATCTTCCAGACTTCTTGCTGAAAGCTTTGCTAAAGATAATCCCTATGCTTCTAGTTCCTATTTCCATTTTTATTTGGAAACTAGCTCTACTAAATTGAAGACACCCCTATTAGCAGCAGGATCCAAACAATCACTAGAAAGCACCTAGATTTTCAAAAGTTCTTGCAGAAAGATTTGAAGATTACAGTTCTGAATATCGAGAGAGATGTTTTTGAAGCGGGGTTTAATCTTGCACAGCATTATTTTTAATGATAGGAACCTTCACTGCTACAGGTAGAAACACCAATGGTTTATCTAATCTTGCCAAAATATAAGTAGGGAGTTAAGAATGCAACCTTGTGTCCAAATATATCTATTTTTATACAGTGTTTTGATCATTATGAACTGGATTGAACCTTCCATGGAAATCAACAGATTACTTTGAAATCAGAGAGAAATAGTTTTTGTAAAGTCAGATCTGTAATATAGATCTAACTTTACTAGGATAAGATATAATATATAAAATGTGATTTTTGACTTTCATAAAACATCTGAACTTTTAAAAATATTTCATCGTTTCAGACTTTCATATTTGAGTATTTATATATTACAATTTATAACATCAACATTTAGATGATCTTGCTTTAAAAATGATTTCTAAATTTCTACAAAAAGGTCTGCATTAGTTCCGAATGTCCCTAATTCTCCTGGATTTTATTTCTTCGTTACTAGGTTTTCCAACTAAAGAAATTTGAATCACACTGTGAATAATTGAAACATGCCAGCTTTTGGTTCGTTAAACGAAGAAATTATACAAATACTTGACAACGCCCATAACTGCAGCAATGCAACGAACGGTAGAATAATGACACAGTACAACAACGTTGCCGTAAAACAATAATACAGGAAAGATCCTAGTTCCCCCACCTTGCAGAATTACGGAAGTTGGAATCGGCGTGTATTTGAACCGCATCCCCAGGAGATCGTGCCTAACGGAATCTATTTTTTCCCGCGGGCCATTCAGGAGCCGCTTGGGTCCATTAATCAACGTTCAGAAATCATTTCTCAATGCGCGCCGATTGGTTTATCGATATCCGTTTGAATCGATCGGCAAATACGGTCTCGCCAACAGCGGCGCGGACTCTGATTTACTGGTGATCCTGCCGGCGTTCGAAGAAAAATGACCGAGAGAGGAGAAGCGGAGAGGAGAAACGGGAGAGGCGAGCCACGCGTGTAACGAATGTCACGAGCATTAATTCAAAATAAGCTCTACGACCCTATGCAAATCCCCCGTGTACAGGAAACCCTAAGAAGCCGTCCATAGTATGGAACGCCGCCCCGCTTCCATCGTATGATCATGCTTCACGCTTTTATCCTTCTCTTCGGGTTACTGGAGAGACTACAGTCGAATAGAGGGGTCCAAAAATGGCCCAGAACAATGAAGCTTCAACCCTTTATCTTCTTAGGAAGGGTAGTTACGGAGGGAAGCAGATACCTACGATTTTTAATTAAATTTTGAACAAAATCCGACAAACAGCAGCTGTCGCAATTCATGTTTAACAATTTTTCCAAATTTCTTGGTTCAGGATCATGTTTGTGTAAAGTTAAAACGAGAGGTCAGCATTCTGTTGAATTTTGTGAAAATTGTCTAATATGTATTTTCGTAACAGCTACGTGTCAGGTTCGTTTTATTTTGAAATTCAATTAGTTATAAGCAATGGGTCAAGGATCGTTGATGTTGTATTCCTTTGAATAAATAGATTTTTCAAGTTTTTACAATTGCGATTTTCAACCTAAATATTGCAAAAGATTGGATATTATGTTTGAGTAATTGAGTACAATTGGACATAAACGTTTGCATCAATTTTTTGAACAATTTTATAAAAATGGTTCAGAAATATCTAAATTCCATTTTAACGTAAAATTTAAAAATGCGAGTATTTTGTTTCTAATCTTCTACAACCATGATTTTCAACCAGAGAACTGAAAATAATTCTCTAATGCATATGCCGATATATGATAAATTTTAACAAATTTTATAATACATAACTGCTATTGAAACACATACTAGAGAATTTTGTTCAAGTGTTTGGTTGAAAATCCTGTTTACAAGAAAATAAATAAAGAAGTGTATTTTTAAGTTAAATCAAAGTACAAAAGATGGGAGGAAAATAAAAAATTCCATTTTTTTCTGTAGCTATAGGAAAAAGCAGAATTCTATATTTCGGAGCATTTCCTGTAACTGTAGAATATGCAGTTTTGAGTTCGAAGGCATATTTCTGTCATCTTTAGAAGTATAGAAATATAGAAACTACTCACTCAATGGAAGATAGTTTTCTTTTACGTTCCCCCCTGTCGTTGTTCACATCAAACGATGTCTGATGATCCACATACTTTTGTATCTTGTATGGTGTAGCTTTCTTTTTAAACAAATATTTCGTCGCTGAAATGACCTGCTCTCGACGGTTCAATGCTACATATGCGGACGTATCAGACAACCATGACACATATACTCCTCCTGGAACAGAAACCGGAATTTATAAATGCTTAATCATCATAGGATCCGCAGAAATAGTTAGAAGATTATACGATTCCGCTTCTTTTAAAAACTTTAAATCAACTAATCAAAGAACTAAAATTAAATGTTTACAGTAGACACAGAAAAACAAAAATTTGTCAATTTTCACCGTATAAAATGTAGAAGGGTCAAGTAAATGATGAGAAGGAATACAATGTTGCTTTCATAAAAGATAGAAGGATGTTTTGCAATAAGATCATTAATGTAGTGTGAGTCCTCGGCATTATTTATAACGCGTAGTGTTTACATTTTGTTGTTTTCGTTTATAAGGAGTGGAAGAGAATGTGTTGTTGGTCGGCCGGGATAGCTGAATTGATTAAAGGAGTCAACCGGCAAGCGAAAGATTTGGGTTCAACTCAGGGCAAGATCTATCCGATCGGTCGACTCATTTTCTCTTAAAGTTTTCAGAAGTGGGATTATGGCCCATGTGTCTTGACACATTCTGATAATTTAGAATTTGGGATCAGTTTGGATCCATGGCCGAGGGCGGCCATAGTGACTGTCAGGAATGGTTGAGCTGTAGTGCGAGTTCTGTGCGAGAGATTTTGTTTGTAGTTATAAGGATTAAAAAAGTTGACATGTCAGTTCTACATTAAAAATACAGCTTACCGAAAGGACTAAACAACTGGATAATGTCACTAATCTTCCATTCCTTCGGGAATGTTAAATGGAACACATGATCTCTACTTGGGTTGGCTGTAACAGGAGAAATTAACATCATTAACAAATTAGCATAAGATTCAATTTTAAAGAATAGTAAGCGAAACTTACGATCTTTATCCACTAAGCTGATATAGGGATAATCTTTTAACCTTGCTATAAGAAGCCTAAAACAAAATTGTACGTTGTGAGTACAGTCTTAAAACATAAATTTTTAAAAAGAAAACACACTTGTTCAAAAATGGATTCAAGAGAGGTGAGTCTGCAAGAACTATGGGCACTTCCGGTTTCTGTAAACGACCTGCAACATAATCATTCAAAATACACACATAGAGAAATCATTAACGTTTACAGTACTTCCTCAAAACACAGTTGCCAACCTAAGTAATTGCACAGTGAAATGAAGCATATTCCAGTGATATAGGCATCGTAACCAGCTTCATGGCATTTCTCAGCTGATGTAGAATAACTCCTACCATCAATAGAGTCTATTTCTGGAATTTCAAACGGAGCTTTACTAACCCTTTCTAGTAACACATTCAAATTCGATAATGGTACGTTCTCTTTAAACTCTTCCGACTCGCAAAGAACTTTTGTGTCTAAAATCCTAAAGAAAAAAATTAAACGATTAATTCACAATTTAAAATTGTTGTTTCATTAAATAGATTTCATTAGTAGTTCATGTTTTCAAATCTTACCTAGGAAACAAGCTATGAACAAGAGATTTAAATTCCATGTAACTTTCTGGTAGTTGTCCAAAGAACTTGTGTACAATATGACAAATATCCAGCAGCATATTATGCCCGACTATCAATTTCCCCTAGAATAAAGCATAAGTTATTGTCTCAATTAACCAAGCGAGGATCAACCAACGTACAGAGTCAGCAATTTTTCTCAAGAGAATACTCAAGCCAACAGCTTCCTTGATCTCCAACTTTTCTCTCTCTCTCCTCTCTGCATCCTTTTGTTCTTCTTCTTCCTTGGTGCCAGATCTCTGGATCACAAGAGTGTGCCCCAAATAATCAATTCTATTTTCCACTCTCAATTTGTTCGGCCATCTCACTCTCACTTCCTGATGCACTAGCTTCCTTATGTATGCATTACATTTGTCTATCGTCACTTGTTCTGCATCAGAGGCTAAGAACTTCTCTATCCTCGAGCTGAAATGAGATACAGTTAAAAATTATTCCATAAAATGAAATAAACAATGCTGTTAATTGCTTCACCAAATTTCTGTGATTTTAGGTTTGTCTTTATCTGCAATGGGAATCAGTTCTGGCACTTCTTCCCTTGCTTTTTGCCTCTCTTCTAGTCGTTTTACTAGCGCCTCTTCTTCACTTGTCGTCAAATAAGGAATGCCTAATTTGAATAGTTTGTTGAAGTCGAAATCTTGCGCAGACAGAAATGCTATACAGGATGCTTGACACATGAACCTAGAATCTGGAGCTGTGTGATTGAGGGGCCGTGGAAAAACGTAGAAGTTGTAGGATCGCTGACTGTATCTTTAAAGAAATATTACAATCTTTAAAACATAGTAATAAATAATGTAATGTGGTAGCGATAAAACATTTAATCCACAGTAGAAAAGTAGAAAAGAACAAAACATACTTGTTTGTATGTTTATCAAATGTGAAAACAGACAGGCCAACTTGTATAAGAAGAAAGTCCATTGAACCCGCTCGTAATTTGCTATAGTACTGAGCAGGTATGTCAAAGGCACCAGCATCAGGACCTGAATTGAGTCCTGTGAACTCTCCATCTATTGCAAGAAACGTTGCATTTTTTATAACATCATCCAATTCTAAGAGGACCTCCTGAAAATCTAAACAGAAATTTATATTAAGTATATAATATTTTAATACATACATTGTAATATTGAATTCAATACATTCATAGAAGCATTTGTGTCAGCCACAGTTTTACAGTTAGTTTTTAAAAGATAAAAACATAATATTGTTATAGATAAATTATAAGAAAAATTAATATGTTTAATTGATTTTTAAAAGTATATATATTATACATTCTATATAATATTACAGAAAATAATTACATTGTGTGATAGGATACGGAGTAGGTTACAAGGTAAAAAGATGACAATAATGTAACAGATAATGGATATACCTATCATATACTGTTAGTATAAAGTTCCTATCAATTAAAAACATTTCAGACACAAACAATTATGACAAATCATGATTAATACTAAGCACAAGTATCTGTAGATATTAATAAATCAAATACAATCACGCTGTAATACATAAACTGTATTAAAAGATATTATTTGACATGTTTGTTTACGTTGTCTCAAATATAACCTAAAAGGAAATAAAAATAGGACGGAAGCTCAATTGCATAATGTTAAATAAGTATCTATAAAATAAATGATAATAAATTTGTATGAAACCTTTCGTCAAAGGTATTTCTTCATTAATAATAACTCTTAAACTAACAAGTTGTTTACAATGAGACAAACATAACCTCAAAGGAAGTGAAAATTGAAATTGAAACTTGCTTCCAGAATACTAAATAAATCTTATCGAACTGCATTGCGATGCAATTATGTGAAATCTTGTATAAAAATAGTTGCATTGTAATTTGAACTTCCAAAGACACTAATTATTTAGGATAATTTATTCAAGTCAAAGCTTGTTTGAAAATTGGAGGGAACAGGGTTGATGAAACACGTGGAATTAATATACAAGTACAGTATGTATTTATGTTGAACTACGTTAAAGCATTTATTTTTATATAAACAAAATTAGCGAGTTTGTTATATATTCGAACGAGAAAAAACAAATGTGTAGACAAAATGTTTGAGAAACTGATCACAGAATAAAAGTGTTAGGAGTACATTGTGAAGTTTGGTTGCAATGGTTAAGAGTGTGAATTGTGTATTGCATTCATGCATCCGATTACTCACTCGATCGAGTTACTTCCATTTCTTTTAACCTCGTCAGTTGTTTATCCACATATACCACATCCACCAACAGCAAACATTTCTGTGGTTCTATTTTACATATCCGGAACTGAGCTTAAACATGGATCAATAATTATAGCAGATTACAAAAATTCGATGAAAATGGCCCTGCAGGCGACACCTAATGGGAAGTTCGTGAATTAAATTTCTTCCGTCAGATAAATGTATTTCATATGTGAGAGTAAACGTTCTTTGTTTTAGTGGGTAAATGTGGTTGCTTTACCGACGTAGCAATTGGCGCACAATTCAATTTCATTTAAAAATCATTTGACTTTAACAATTCAGATTCTACAATTGTCAAAGCTACGATTTTTAATATGAAAGTTAAATACGGCATCATTCGGAATATCTTCAATAATATTATAAGTTTTCCATAACATTATATATGAATAAAAAATGTTCGATTTCACTCGATTCTGGACTCATTTTCATTCGGAAGATCTTCTCAATTCATTCGTAATATGCGAATGAAAGTATATTAAAATATGTAAAAATTTAAATCTCCATTCGTGCGTCCTAAATTTTCATCTGCCTACATTGTATGAAACATTGAAACCTTCCAATAAGAGATGCAGATAGCAGGTGCAAATTTTATTCAATGCTACGAATGAATGCGCTTCGAATAAAAAAAAGTACCTTTATTTGCCGGATAAATTCTCATCGAATAAAATTATTTATTCGGTGTCGAATAAAGATACTTTTTTAATTCAAACCTTCGAATAACGAATAAAGATAAAGCATGCTTTATTCGAATCGTTATTAAAATAATTTTTTATGTAAATATAGATAATAATAGAACTGATCAAATAAAACTGAAAAATCTACAAAAAACGTTCATAAATTGTGGGAAGATGTTAATACAATGTAAATAAAAATTAATAAAATACCACTACAAACTTAATGTGTATATTTTCTATAATAAATGATACTATATTGTATAATAAAATGATGTGTCTATCACTATTTGTAAGATGGTATTATAAAACTAATAAAAATAAACTATAAAAATAAATATGAAACTGAAAATATCGTGAACCGCTACTTGTCAAGGTTTGAAAAGGATTCTAGCACTGTAAAGTCTATTTTATTAATGTTGCAGACACATGTCTGGAAGAAGAAATCTATAAAACTGTTCCTATACACCATCTCTAATTATATAATTATTAGGAATAATAACGTAACTGCTCATAATAATAATTATACTTCATATCGTATTTAGGAATAGGTAATGATATAACGAGAGTGTTCCTACGATATTCTTTTATGAGTTCTTTTCTCGTTAGCGAGACTAATAGAGAAATGCAGAGCAAATCAGGTAGCCTATCGAAAGATCTTCAATTTCATATAGACAAAACGAGTCGCAGTTGCAAACCCTGATCTCTTCAGGACACAAAGTCGTAAATCTTCAGTCAAGGTTATATTAATGATACTACTGAGAACTTTTGGAGCTCTCTCTCCCTTTTGGGGACTCTAATTTTCCTATTGGTTGAGAAGTAAGGACAGAAAGGAAGTTGGAGGAAGATGTAGAACTCCGCGAAAAGCAGCAGATTTTATTCAACAGTCAGAGAGTTTATATCTTAGTGTTCTAAAATAAAGTATCTTTTCCAAAGTTATTATTATTAACCAGACAAAACTCCCTAAGCCCACCAATAGTATCGCAACACATAATTACTAGTCCCACCATTTAAATGCTAGCGCTGTATACACATTGCCTTCAGATAATATTCAGCACTCGTAGTAGCAATGAAGTATGTAGGATATTCGCTTCTTGCTAACGTGCCTAAATTTTTTAACTATCGGTAACGCTGAGCACGACATAGAAATGATAAGAGGGCATAGCATCCCCTCACACAAAACAGACCATAAGATGCAATGGTGTACGGATCCTAACTCTGCTTTCCAACTGTATGGAAACTAATTAGTGTACTCTCTTCTCAAAAACGAAAATTATTTACCAGGCATTTCTAAATTTCATTTTTACATTTTTGGAATACAGACAAATGGTAAAGTAAGAACAAAGACCGAGGGTAAGTAAAAAAATTAAAAATTCAAATGGGTTTCCTTAGACCTCGTACGAAAAATGATTTCATTAACGTTAATACATGTAAATCACTGTAGACATAGTGCAAATATGAATATAATACTTTTGTTGACATAATATTAAATTAGACACAAATATCGATTTGTTGGGAAAATTTTGGTTTTGAAAATAAGATTTGGTGACCTAATACTTATGGACGGGGAATCCCGTAAATCGGATCTAAGAAATTCAAATGGCGTAAAATGTAATCAGTATTTATGGAATATAAAATTATGGAAATATTTGAATACTATTTCTATTAGTGAGAAATTTTATTTTCGAAATTACTGTTCGAAAATTAATCTTTGAATTGTCCTTTTGGGTTAAAACTATTTAAGTCGAATTTCGTTTCTGGCGAAGTAAGCATTTATTTGAAAATCAGCCTTCGACATCACCAACGATTCCGTAGATATTTAAGGGGAACGATTTAAATAGAGCACCCCGTATACATTGCTCTATTGTGTATGTATATCTGCCGTCCAACTGTATTCACATCAACACATTTATCACGATATACAACCCGCATACGGCGATCAATGCCTAGGGCAGGAACATTTGTAACAGTCAAAATCTCGATAATGGCACGTTATTCGAATCGCGTACTCGAAAAATGCGAAATTTCACCGACACAAGATCGAAATTAGTATAGTAAAAATGACAACATATTTGATACTGCATCTTGCAAAATAAAAAGACCATTCAATATTTTCCAAGATTTAGCAGTGTCTTGTATCGACATGAAACCTATTCGACAATTTTAACAATCAGAAAAATTTATTGTTGAATGAAAACAGTGCATGGCAATCTTCTTTATTTATTTTTCATTCTTTACAGCAGTGGTTCTCAACTTCCTTCATTGAACAAATACGTATATAAAATAACTCAGTTCTATTATATAAAATGAGCTCAATATTTGCTTAGTCATAACAACTAATATTTGTTTATTGGTAACAAGTAATTATTTCTTTATCCATAATAATTAATTATTTTTTAGAAAATAAAACAAATGGAATTTGACATTTTATGCATAAAACGAGGCAGAATACATCGAAGATATTGTTCCAACATTTCTGTTGCCTTGCAAGTATCATAAGCTTGAAAACAATAAATAGGTTTAAATCTGTTTTTAAGCAGAAAAAAAGTTTTGCAATTTGTTAATAGATTCTATTTAAAACCGTGAAACTTTCTCAAAAAACATTCTCACATTACATGTTCTGATAGGCAAAGGAAAATCCTTGAAAGTGACTGTTTCACTTGGAAGAGAACTTCTATGATGTAAAAATAAATTTGATTTTATAACAGGAATAGATATATTTTTCATCAATGCTAAAATAGTTCTCCATCACGAATATCTTTCGATGAACAGTATTAAAGCAATATTAAATCGTCACAGAAAATCAATATTCCCAAAATGTCACTTATTTCTAATATTTACATAAAAAACGTAGTAGTTACTTTGAAAGATTTTTGTGTCTTTCATAGGAACCTTTTTAATAAGCATTCTAACGCAATTCATTACATAGATTCTAAAGGATTTATTTTACGAGAACATTTTTCAAATTTTTTTTAACATGTTTTGAATACTTTTCATGAAAACTCCAGAGCAACAAATATTTTTATAAATGGAAGACACAAGTTGACGACACTGCTGGCACAGTTTATACACGCAATATATAATATATAGTCAAACACAATGAAACAATAAATAGACTAATTGCACAGATTATAAAATTTAAATAAGAAACTGCGAAGTATATAAACAGCGTGCACATAAATGTTCAAGAAATTTCACAGTATAAGTTCGGATAATTCGAATGCAAAAAAAACGTATAAGTGAACATGGTTTAATAGCATTCTTAATATTCTTTTTACAATAAATAAACCTTCAACCGACGAAAGAAATGTCTCTTTTTTTATTGACTTAGAGCATTTCCAATTAATTCCGCCATGAAATTATGAGTAAATTTGTTGACGATTCACTGTGACACGAGGAACAACTTATACGGTTGCATTAGATCGTTGAACATTATAGCATAATAACTTGCAATAAAATTAGATTTAGATAAATATTATTGCTATATTGGCAATAAAATTAGATTTGCTTGGTGAATCTATTTGTTAGTTTTAATAACGTAAGAAACTTTATAACGTACGAGAATTTACGTATACAAAAGAGGATATTTAAACGAAGAACAATTTCAATCCGAGGCTGAAATTCCGAAAAATTGGGAAACCTGTTGTTTAGACCTGCCTGTCCAAACATTGGCCTTAACGTCGTCCTGTATAGTTAATCCGCTGTTTTCTTTGTGGTAGGTGGTGTATCGCGATAACAGACGGATATCCAGTGGCGCATTAAGCGGTGGTTACACCGACTTCCGGTCTCCTCCCTTATCTTTATCATGTCGCACAAACGAGATCGTTCTTTCGGCTTTTTGTGCATGCGCGTGTAAATATTAGCGGAGGATGATGAGAGCCGTCCCCACCTTTCGCCGGTTTCTTTCTCCTGGCCCTTTTCACGTTATTGTCCAGCCGTTGACCATCCTCCGCGGCCATACATCCCGACGGCGGCCGCCGTCGTCGCGACGGCACTCTGTAGACCCGCTTTCAAACATCGCCGAAGACGTCTCTCTGATACCGCCTTTATTCAAACGCGGCCGTGCTCGAACTTTTCACTGCGTTTCCCAACGGATCGTTTATTAACCGAATCACCCCAGGCGTTTCGGTTATACCACAGTGGTACCAATTGCGATTATACCGGGTCGAATGTCTCGAAGCGTGGTATATTTACGAAATAAGCATCTACTTTAACCAAGATGCACTAAGGGT
>CM052159.1:10041806-10058547 GCA_028455555.1 Augochlorella aurata
TCCCTGTAAAATTGGCGTGGCATTCAACATATTAAATAATCTCTAATAAATACGCATCGACGTATCAATAAATATAATACTCTAATCATCTATATTTAACTGACAACTTGAAATCCCGACAGTTTTGGCAATTATTTGCATTTAAACTTAGAAGTGTCAAAAGACACCTTTCGGTCCAAATGAATATACAGAAAATCGCGGTAGAAATAGTGTTAATTTAACACAACGCTCCGCCGTTTATTTATAATGAATACGAAGGAATCGAAGGTGACCGATCCGCAGCATGCGTCCCATCGTAGGCAGACGATTACTGGCACGAGGAATCGCCAGCGACGGGCCCGATCGCAGCCGTCGTCGCAATCGAGTGACTCATTGTTAATTCACACGGCTAACCGACGCGCGACGCCGCGGGTTCCCGGCGATTATGGAGAAAACTAGGTGAATTGATAACAACGGGGAACGATTCATCCCCGTCGGCGTCGAAGGGCGCCGAGCACCGCTGCGCAAGCGTCTTCTGGAAACGGGGTTGACGACGGTGCACGGCGTCGCGACGCTCAACGGCGCTCACTTCAATCCTCGCCGCGTGGCCGACTCGGACCGGGACCGAATTTTGAACCGGAAGTCGCGCGCTTTCGCTCGGACCACTCTTCGGTGATCGATGCGGCTCTTCGGATAGTAATCTTCGAGATTGCCATCGATCCACCCATCCGATGACCTTGAGTCGTACGGGGTGCGCGAGTGAAGCGGAACGCGGAGGTCGGAGATGTGGACCTGTGGCGAGCCGAGGACACCTCGCGAGCATGATCGTCGGGTCGATCGGGTCCTGGGAATGTGCCACGGGGTCCTCTGAGTCGCGTCACTCTAGTGATCTAACGGCACTTTCGGTTCGACCTTGAGACATTCGGAACCCAACGAGATTCGTCGAAAGCTCCGACTTCTAGATTCTGATTAAACTATGATATTGCATAACTAGAATCGGAGTTGGTGATTAGAATCGCTTGTTCGTAGCCTTTAGGCTACCGCAGAAAGATCCGAGAGAGGCGACACCAGATCGAATGGAAACAATCGACGAGAGTCCCGTGAACGTTGAGTCGAGCTTGCGAAAGATTCGATCGAAGTGGACCGTTGACGATCCGTGCTGCTCGACCAGATAGATCCAAGAAGTGGAGGATCGTGGCTATGGATCTCCTGGCTCGTGGGTCGCGAAGAAGCTTCTCGTGAATGGCTCAGTTGCGGAGGGTGTCTAGACTGCTTACGGGACTCTAGGCCGAAGATGGGACTACGGACATGACGAAGCGTGACGTCGAGAACTGAGTCTCTCTGGGACCTCGCACGGCTGTCTTCGTCATAGTTCTCCATTCGAGGAACACGCAAGGTCAGCTGTTTCACTGTGATTATAGAGATTTCGGTTGATTTCACAGATTTTGTTTCGCGATATGTATAGTACTATAACTTGTTGCTAATCGAAGGACGATTCTAATTCGCACGACGGTATTCCGTGGACTCTTCTGAATAAGATAGTATAGTTTATTGCTAAAATATGTGCACGGAAGTAGGTTTATTTTTAAGTGTGTCAGACACTTGACAATTCGTTAACTAGTCCGAATTTTCTGCCTCTTTTTAGAATTTCTTTTTGCATGAAATCGAGACAGTTGCTGTTTTGGAACTTTGTTAGGCAGTTTTGTTAATGTTTTAGCAGTATATATGAATTTTTAGAGAATTGCGAAATTGGTATTGAGTTTATTATGAGTGACTAAATTAATCCCTGTTGTTAAGGGGGTTGGTTCTTTAGTTTTGATAGGAAACATTTTAGGTCTATTTTGAGCATATTTTGTCATGAAACTAACAAAGCTACCATCGTGCGACTTTAGTATACATTTTCTTTCATTTTTCAACAGTTCTTCTGAATTTTTGGAAAATTTTGAAATCAAAATTGAACTTATTATTGAGGATCAAGTATAAATCCCTGTAACATGTTATTAACGGAGTAGTCTAATTTATATAGAAGACATTCTAGGCCTGTTTTGAGCATTTTTTATCATCAAACTATAAAACCTATTATCATGAGACTTTAGTATATATTTTCTTTCATGTTTCAACAGTTCTTCTGAATTTTTGGAAAATTTTGAAATCAAAATTGAACTTATTGTGGGGGATTAAGTAAATTTTCTATAACCTGTTATTAATGAAATACTCTAGTTTAGATAGAATACATTCGAGGTTTACTTTGAGCATTTTTTACCATCAAACTAGGATATCTATTATAAGGAGGCTTTAATGTGCATTCTCTTTCACGCTTCAACAATTCTTGAGAATTTTTGGAAAATTTCAAGATTGAAATCGAACTTATTATAGAGAATTAAGTTCTATTAGTTAGATTCGAGTTAGATCCTAAGCTTAATTTGAGTATTGTTTATCATTAAACTATCAAACCTATTATCATGAGTATTTAGCATAAGTTTTCTTTCACGTTTTTTACATTACCTGTGAATTTTTACAAAATTGAAAAGTTAAACTTTATTAGTAAAAGTTTATTGTTAGTAATTCAGTTAATTCCTATCACCCTATCCTAATTCTAGGCTAATTTCGAGAATTTTTCTGCATGAAACTACAAAACTCATTCATATTAGAATTTAGGGTATATATTTCATTCTGTTTTAGCAATCACTCTGAATTTTCAGAGTATTCGGAAGTTGAAATCGCGGTTTTTAGAAACATTTAAGTAAAGTCATGTAACACCTATCAAAGTTGCAGTCTAATTCAGACAAAAGACACGCTAGGCTAACTTTAAATATTTTTTACCACGAATCTATAAAATATTTTCGAACGGCACTTTAGCACACAGTTTCCCTCATGTTTCCACAATGTCCGCGAATTTTTCGAAAATGTAAAAATTGAAATTGGATTTACCACGCCCGATTATGTGGATCCCATGTAACACACATTAAAGGGATAGTCTAGATAGTGAGACCTTATTCCGGGCCAACTCTGTCAATTTTTTACCACAAATTTGCAAAAGTTATTAATACGCGACTTTCTTCTGGGCTTTTGTTCCTGTTTCGACAGCATTCATGAATTTTTGGGTAACGAAAAAATCAAAATTGAGATTGTTGTAAACGATCGAGTATATCCGTTATAATAGGACACTCAAACGGACTCCACGATTTTGGAGTATAACCTATCGGCGTTAAATCCGTCGCAATTCCGTGTAAACAAATCGTAGAACGATCTATCCTGGCTTCTTTTAAAGAGCAGAGTCTACGCATTAGTGTGGTGCCAGTCGGCAACGCTCTAAGCCATTATTTTGAAAAACGTTCCACTAGGCATCAGATGGCAAAGTGAAGACGGCCATTCTCTTGAAATATTTAGGCGACCCCTTTCTCGCCTCGATCATTGTTTAAACATATTTTCATAGGCACGCTGAAGCATCGAACTAACCCGTCGTAATCTGGAGCGTTCATAAAATACTGCTGTGCAAATTAGAGTTGCCTAATTACCACAGCCGAAGCTCGGAACGTTTTGAAACATTGAGAACCTACACTTGCTCCTCGATGTTTGTTTTCTCAAAAATTACACATCGGAGAGTATTAACAGATTCGAAGTTGCAAAATCCGAATGTAGGTTGCACGATGTGTTATGCGAGTTCGTACAATGTGCAAGAGATTAACAGGAGGTGATCTCGAGGATAGTAATTAGGAACTCCATACGTACCCGGGTGGGTTTTGAAGTTTCGACGTTTCATGGAAGCCGGTTTTTATCAATCTGTTTATCACTGGAATGGCTGAAATTGCGGAAGACCGCATTTATGGACTCGCTGCGGCGCTACCGCATCCGTGAATTTGACGATTATCGAAAAAATTCTGTCGGGACAGTGAGTGGCAAAAATCGTCGGATTTCGAACCCAAAGACTCGGCTTGCTGGTTGTTCCATTCGTCAATTAATCAATTTAATATATAATATTAAACATGATAAATAATTCTGATATTGTAACTACACAGTGGAGGTTTCCTTCTTTTTATCAATAATCTTGATAAATTGAAAATGGTATACTTAAAATAAACAGCTTTTAATCGTTTTGATGTTTGAAATTACACTAACCGGGTTTTCCAATTAAAACATAAAATTCGCATAAGAACAAAAGACGTTTTCAGTTAACACTAGATCTTTGGACAATTGAGAATGACTATATTACATTATTAAAATAACGACAATATTTTCAATCATATTCATAGCAATTTTGTTTTTATCACAATGTATGTTCAAATAAAATTCAATAAATTCTCCATAAAAGTTTATCCCAATTATAAAGTTAATTCTTATATAACAATTCGTACATATGTTTCTCGAAAATAGAAATTAATGAATTTTTTGCCAAAATCGCGTCGAATTTAGGCAAAACGTAAATAAATCCTGTATCGTAGAAGAGTATTTAGGAAATCAAAAACGACATGGTCCAACAAATGTAGCGCAGAATCTACAATGTGCAAAATCGCAAGAAAATCGGGCGGCGTTGATTCGTTGGTTATTTTAAGAATTTCTTCGAATTGCTGTATTTCCGCGGTCGAGCATAGTTTTGCGAGCGACTGTACATGTTCGAGCGATTATGTCGCGATGAATGAAATGTAAATTCGATGGCAGAAAGAGAAACGGATGCACGGGGCCTGGTTCAACGGACGAAAAATATGGTAACGAGGCTCGGTCAGATTTAAAAATCGTTAACTGGACATCGCGGTTCCGAATAATCATCACGATTGGTCGCCACTTATTTCCAAACGCTGCCGTGGACGAAAAATGCTCGGAATTGAGGTGTGACTGACAATCCATGTTTCTTTGATATCTTTTCGGGGGATCGTAAATGAAATTTTGTACCACTTTCCTTTTTAATTGTCATTTAATTGAAATGAAATTGAACGGAATTTTATAAATTCTGTTACTGTGTTCTCAACCACCCGTGTTTTATTGATCTCTTTCAAACCGAAATCAAATTCTGCTGTCTTGTTATCGAGCAACGTGGACATACAATATACGTTTCCTTCGTGAGGTGATGTTTTAAAGGATGGAAGAGAACTTAACATTTAACATTTATTTAATAATTTATATGAGAATTTATTATTATTAGTAGTAGTATTATTATGAGGATTTATTATTATTATTATTAGTATTATTATGAGAATTTAGTGTATAGCTTCCTTTGTGATTGAAGGATAACTATGAAATTCATGCAACATGTATTAAGGGAATAAGCTAGTTTTGGTTGGAGATATTCTAGGCTGATTTTGAGAATTTTTTAGCATAAAATTACAAAATCTATCATTAAAGGACTTTTAGTACACATATTCCTCTGCGTTTCAATAAAAATTACGAATTTTTAGAATATTTGACAATCAAACTTGAAATTATTCTAAATGATTAGGTGAATCCTTATAACACGTATAAGCGAAGTAGTTTAATTTAGACAGAAAATTACTTCGAGAATTTTTTAGCATGAAACCACAGAAGTAATTATTCTTCGGTCTTCATTACGTCATTTTTTCATGTTTTAACAGTATGTGTAAATTTTTAGAGACTTGAAAAATTTAAATTGAGATTTTGATGAACCATTAAGTAAATTCATGTAACCCGTATCAAGGGTGTAGTTCAGATGGAAGATATTTTAGGCCAACTTCAAACATTTTTCACCACGAAACTATAAAATCTTTTTTAATGCGAGTTTAGTACACAGTTTTTTTTGTGCTTCAACAATGCCCATGAATTTCTAGGGAATGCAAAGCTTGAAATTGAATTTATTACGTGTGATTACATACATCCATGTAGCATACATTAAAAGGATAGTCCATATAGTCAGAAGATATTATAGACGAACTCTGATTATTTTATCACGAATCTACAAGACTTATTAATATGCGATCTTTTTTCTGTACTTTTGTGCTTGTTTCGACAGCATTCAAAAATTTTTGGATGGCGATAGAATCAAAATTGTGATCGTCGTAATCAAGTACACCTGTGATAAGGACGCTCGAAAGGATTCCAGGACTTTACAGCCTAATCTATCGGTATTTCATCCCTTGCAGGTTCCCGAAAATGATCGAAAAACGATGAATCTTAGCTCATTTTAAAGATCGAAGCTTCTATTTTTAACACCGATGAAAGTAGTGCTGGCTTCGATCATATCGCTTTCAATAGAAACTGTGCAAACAACTAACGATCGTTCTTTGTCTAAAATATTATACATTTCATCGTGTATAAGAAATTTGGAAACTAACCTATCCTAATTTGGAAAAAAATTCGACCAACGATCTGTCTTATCTCGTTTTAAAGAGTGAACATGCTAGGCTTGGCACTTTGAGGTTATTTCCCTTGGTAGAGTTTGCAACTTTGTTTCATTGCTACTTTGTAACCTGCTACTCGTTTGCAACCGCTTTACATGATGTTGCTTTCTTCTCTGGTATTTGATTTTTCACTGTTTTCTATCTCGTTAATTTATCACTCTGCCATTACGTTTAATTGCTACTTTGTTCCAAGATGTTCTTCGCTGCAACTTCGTTTTCTTGCTACCTGTTACACACTGCTTCGTTTAATGTTACTTTATTTCATTGCCATTTGTTTCGTAACGCTTCGTTTTATGCTACTTTGATTTTGATATTCGATTCTTACTGTTTTACATGATCCTACTTTGTTTCCTGCTACTTGATTCCACGCTGTTTTGTATAATCCATGTCTTTGTTATTATGTTTCCATTGCTATTTTGTTTCCTTAACAATATCGTCTTCGTTGCTACCTGTTTCCACTGTTAATGTCGTTATTGATATTATTGTACTTATGCTACTTTGCTCATTATGTTACTTTGTTTTTGCTACTTGTTTTCTACCGCTTTACATGACGCTACTTTGTTTTCTTTCTGGTTTTGTATCTCATTATTTCATTTCTACGCTATTATGTGTCATTGCTACTTGGTTTCGTTAGCAAGGT
The DNA here is from genome assembly GCA_028455555.1 of Augochlorella aurata. Classification (NCBI taxonomy): domain Eukaryota; kingdom Metazoa; phylum Arthropoda; class Insecta; order Hymenoptera; family Halictidae; genus Augochlorella; species Augochlorella aurata. The sequence goes on from CM052159.1 coordinate 10,048,776, forward strand.
TATTTATAATCGTAGCTACTTTTCTTGTTGTCTGTTCCATACTATTTTGTTTAATGTTGCTCTTTTTCAACGATACCTGTTTCTTGCAGCTTTACTTTATGCCACTTTGTTCCTTTGTCTTTTTCTTTTCGCTGTTTCATTCTTTGCTGCTAACTTGTTAATTTGCCTCCTCGCTACTCTACCCGATTGCTACTTTGCTTCACTGCTATTTTGTTTATTTTCTTGCTATTTTGTTTATTACCTTGCTATTTTGTTTATTTTCTTGCTATTTTGTTTATTACCTTGCTATTTTGTTTATTTTCTTGCTGACGCATTGTCGATATTTGAATTGTTTTTACTCCGTAAAAGCAAGTCGTACAACAACAAATCTAGACTCGTATTAAAGCTTGTAACATCTGCCTTCGCAATTTATCGTTCACTTTTTCCTAACAAATGTTTACATAGTATAGCAAGCGAATAACTGATGGCATTCGTTTACTCGAAACGTCTCCAAAAACATTGGAAATATTTTTTTTCTCGAACTATCCTGTCAATCAGATTCGAAGATTGAAGCTTCCCCATTGAAATTTTGCAAAGCTCGAATAATCTAAATTGTTATAATTTAAATAAAAAAGTCGAAGCACGAGTTAGCTCATCTTGAAGATTAAATCACTGTTAAGTCGTGCAGTCTTCGAAGACAAGAGCAGACTCGGCGATAGCAGCAGATAGAGGAAGATTTTGTTCAAGTAGCATCGATGTGTATCGTATCAGTCCCATCGCTAGTGCCAACCCCGACGTAAACGGACCCTAGATCCATTTATTCTGCTCGACCAGGCGGTACTGAGGCCATGATTGACAGGTATGGGTTAGGTAGAAAGACCGCTGTCGCGAAAAAGAACGCCGGTTGCCTGTGATACATAGATCAATGGGTTTTCGTGTATTTTATACGGCGAAGCTACATTGAATTACACTGGAACGTCGATTATCTGGACTAATAGCAACCGAATCCTAATATGCCAGAACAACTAACTTAGTCTAAATAGCACATTTTTAATGGTGTAATAAATAATGTACACGCTAACATAAGTGTTATTTCTAAAATAGGAGAAGTGCAAAACTGTTGCCTGTACTGAGCAGTATTATTAAAGTTAGTATGATACGTATTGTAAAAGAATTTTTTCATTGAGATTGTTGTTATAGAAATTGATATATTTATTAGTACTTAAAGACCGAATAGTTTCATTTATGAAACATTTATGAAACTCGAAATCAAAAAATGTGTCACAAAAATTTGTTTGTCAACTAATACTGATTATGACTAATGATTTGAATTTTACGTATTTATGGCAAAATGGGGTAGTTATAATTTAAAATATTATAAAGATTAAAGGAATTTGAAAATGTCAACCTATCAGTTTTGCATAAAATTCCGCCGTCTACTAACGATTGTGAACATTTTTTGCCGTAAGTGGCTCGGCATCTGAATTCCATAAATCGTGAAATTTTCGAACGAGAATGGTAGATAAATAAATTATACTCCTCCGGAAACGCATAGGATTATCGTTATCCTGTTTGATAAGTTCGCGGCGCCATGATTTACACGTTTCGTTCAGCCGAGAATGTAAATCTTGATCGCATTTGTTCAAGAATTATTAGTTAGCCGTTGCCGTGCGAGAATTTATGGCATAAATCGGAGTCGAACGCGAAACGATTCTGGTTCGTGCGTTTTCTGCCAGGCATCCAAAGGACAATCAATAAATATCGATTAGTCGGCTCCTCGTGCATGAAGAAACTTGTATTATCCTGCTACGGACTCCTCGTACAATAGGTGATATGGTCCGAAACATTCGTTAAATTCGGTAGCGCAAATGAAACCGTTAATGTAAAATTGAATGCAACAGCGACGCTTTGGTTACTGCGATCTCTCATTCAGTTTGTTTAACAACCGGGAACTTCGATAATACCGTGGCCAGGTATTTATTAGATGATTACAAGAAGTCGTCCATGGTCATAAACATATACGACTGTAGGATTGTTACAATATTAATGATAATTCGACACGTTGCAATCGATTATTCAGAATGCGATTATTATGCACTGTGTTATAATATATTCATAAACTGGCATCGTATTCTAAAACCTATTTTTAATTGTTCCAGTCAACAAGTATTTTACTGAATTTTGCAAACTGTTTATTTACTGTTTATTGACAGATACATTCTACTGGTTAATTGTACTCTTACATAAGAAATGAAGGATCTTTTCTTCCCGTTTACTATTAATTAACAGACGTTTACTTTATTTTTCTGTGACTGATTAATAAGTAATAGGCATTTTTTCATAAGCATTATTAATAGTATTTCTATAGATTGTTATGTTCTTCGTTTAAAAATCGATGACGGTTAGTTATATTTAATATTTAAATCCAATTGACAATAGTATTCTGAAATAAAATTCTAATTTAAAATATGTAATTTGTATCATCTAATATATAAATATATAATTCATCTATTATAAATCGCTTAGTACGAATATGATATAACGTAATGTGAAATTATTATACGAAACTGTTTAGGTAAATCTAATGTAATATTTCGATATAATAAAAGTTAATATAATATAGATTTAATACAATGTAATATAAAATTTTAATATAAAAATGTTATTGAAAATCTAACATAATATTTTCATATAATATAAATTACTATCATATAAATATAATACAACGTAATACACAGTTCTAGCATAAACGTGTTATTAATAATTTACGTATAAAAATGTCGTTTAGCACATATAGTTCACTAGTAAACAATTAGTATTTTCTATTAACACCATTAATAGTGCGTGCGTATAAAATTAACTTTCTTTTCTCGTTTATCGATTAAAACGTTAAAATAGCTTGCTAATATAATTAAAATCTAGATACTTACTATTAAAATTATTAATAGTGTCTATCTTCGTAAATATGTTTTCATAAAATATTTTTCTTTCCTTTTCTCTCGCAGTCCGTTAATAATTACCAGACGCTTATTACAGCTTTTGAAAAATACCTCACAGAAACGAAAACAATGGCGTATCAACCAACTCAATGTTTCCTCCGGAGCAATGTTTTCTCTGAATAATTCATGGTCCGTTTGACCAGCATGCGAGTCACTTGGCTCTGCAGTCTTCACGCAATTATGGTCGCCCGGCTTTAATCCATAATCGACTGTTTTTACGCCTCAGACAATGCGAATGAAAAATTTGCCGACCGTAATTTCAATTTGTTATCCCGGCGGAAGCGCTCGGTTTATTATTTTAATGGTGCAGTCTGTCCGAGATCTGGCATGCCGTGAAAGCATTTTTGAGGACATCATGCAACCGCCATTAATTTATATTCTCGTTTAAATTCGGTTTCAATTATCAGACCGACTGGCTTTTACATTTATTTACACCTCTGCGAAGCATTATAGGATCTGATATTCATTGTTTCATCTTTTCGTAACGCAATGAACGTTTATAGTTCATTACGTTGCTCTATACAAAAATGAAAAGAATTTCTCTTTAACATCGTTTTGACATACAGCGTCGGCATAGTAAAATTTTATCGCAACTCATTATTAAATAATAAGCAGCGCGACGCTCGAAAAAATGTGGCTCGTTATAGTCAAGGGAATTGTCAATAATTTTGTTACGGACCGAGGGACTAAGTAAGCTCACGTGGCCGGGAGGTAAGTAACCTTTATGGATAATTAGGGTTGCGTGGACTTGCCGGAGCCTGTTTCATCAACGGGTCCCCACAATGAGGAGGAAAGGGTTGCGTGGACTTGCCGGAGCCTGTTTTATCAACGGGTCGCCACAATAAGGAGGAAAGGGTTGCGTGGACTTGCCGGAGTCTGTTTCAACAACGGGTCGCCACAATAAGGAGGAAAGGATGATTGGGAAATTGAAGGTGTGGTTAATACTTGGCCTCTCGTAACTTTAAAAAGCAAAGTTAAATGAAGATACACCTCGAGCGGCAAAGGTGTATCCTCGTGGGATCTTACCAACAACTGTCTCGAACTAGGAAATGGAAATGATTGACTTGGTACACAAGATTAACTGGTAAAAGTTAAATATAATGTACAACAAAGTCTATTACAGATGTACAGTGTTGTGTAGGTGTATCGCGACCGTCCTAAGACACGCTCCTGGTTTTCGCACCAAGTCGGCGGGGGTTTGAAACCTTGTAATACGTACTCGGTTTCTAGATTGATCGAAAGAGGATTAAACTCGATCTCACAGTGTTTCGTCGCTAAGAGCTGATCGGAAACTGCCCGATGTTGAAGGAAAATCGCGGACCTTATATACTCATTTTTTTGGTGGAAATTTGGTGGTGGGGGATGGGCCTACGTGACCGGATCGTGGACCCTTAACAAAGGATGGTTCTGTGATCGGAACACGCGCGCGGGTGTTTAGACTAACTGTCGTTATCTGAGCGCCAGGTTTTTTCTGAGTCTGGTTTTTTTTCTAGCCGTGCGCCTCCGAGAAAGGAAAAACATCGTCGAGAAAATTCTCCGTACGTTACAATTTATTGCGAAAATAACATTTTCAAATTATACATGGGGAAGGAAATTTAAATTAAATTACATTTTTATATTTACTTACAATTCTCAATGAATGCATATTTTGCTCGTCTGTTCTGTGTAAATAATGACGTCGTTATTTACTGTCAACAACGACGTCATTCATTCGTTAACGACGACACGATTGATTTGATCAATAATTACATTCGCAATATCATCGACTCGAAAAGTAACGAAATAATGATGCCATCGCACGTAATAAAAGTGTCATCCAGTTCTTTTAAACAGCGCGGTATTGAGCGTACTGCAAACATAATCACGAAGTAATCCCTTTTCATTGAGCGAGGACAGGTTTGAGAGTAGCGTAGCTACAAAGGTAGATCCGTGTACTTACATATCCATGTCTACTTTTCTCATGCATATTACAGGAAATTGTAAACAATGACACCATTTAATACACCCACATACTATTAGCAAGTTCCATTTCAAGTAAACACCATACATTTATTAATAATACAATGATAATAAAATAGACACTAATCTTTTTGCTTTTTATACACAGGCATGGTAAATTTCGCGATATCAATTAAATAGTAAGTTGCAATATTATATCAGTATAAATGGACGGAGGCATTCTAGCTACATAAATTATAATGGTAGCGCATTAATCAATTAGTAACTTAAAATATTATAACAGTATAAATTATTAGGATCAGTGTAACGACATTCATAATACAAAGGCTGTTCTAAGGTCACTGTAATTGTATTTGTGGAGCCGATACTGTTAACGTTCTATTGTGCCAATGGTACTCATATATTATAAATGAGTATAAACAGTATAGTTGCATGTACTATGTACAGAGCTAACATACTAGAGCGGTTAGTCTGACTGTGACTGCAGAGCTAACAGAGATCTATAAGCTGATACACGCATAATTGTATGTGTATAAATGTAATTAATATTCTGGTATACATATAATATTGATCGGTCAATGTATAAGAATAATTTAATTATATATGGGACCTATTCGGTACAGTATAGTTATAAATAAGTACAGTTTCTGCATTATTATACTATATATAAATATCTTATATGCAACAGCATAATGGAAATGTGTAACTGTATATACTAGTTATGTAAATGACAATATAAACCTAGTGAATAAATAACTATATAAATATATATTTAACATTTCAAGTAATGTTATATATATATTTGTAAATAACAGTATGAACCGCGTGAATAAATAATTATATAAAGTGACTGTATAAATAACTATATAAACTAACTATTTAAAGAATTATGTAAAAGAAGTATACAAATAACCGTGTAAACAAAATGTGTAAATAATTGTATAAACTAAATGCATAAGTAACTGCATAAATCGAATGTATACATAACTGCATAAAGAATTAAATGAACTTTAAATGAATTGTATAGAATAAATGTATAAATAATTATAGAAACTAAACGTATAAATAACTATTATATATTTAACATGAACTAAATGTGTAAATAACTATATACATAAGCTAAGAAGAATTGTCGAGTTATATCGATAGATCGAATCATGCTGCATGGACTAATTAGTGCAATTTAATAGTATTTATATGGTTAGCAGTGTTCTTAGAGATAATGTAATAATTTAATCAAAAACTATTTTAAATATTTTATCTATATGTAACCCTACAACTATAATCCCACAAGTGGTCGCTAATTGCTCTTAAGCAGACGCGACATTAAATAAACAAATTAAAAGTAGAAAGTGTTTTTAAAATAAATAAGAACCGACTAATTTCATTAATAGTGCTAATGATGCTGTATAATTGAACATACTCTATTCGCATTCATAGAGTTCTTAATGCTCTACAAACAAGTAAAGATCGTCTAATTATATTCAATGACCTAATTATGCTATACAAACTATAATCAAGCCAGCGTTACTATATTAAAGCTAATTACGTGCTCGGCAAACGAATGGAAACAGTGTGACCGTATCCAAAGAGCTCGCATGCTCAATAAAATATAAAAAAGCTTCTTAATTATTTATCTATTATAAAAATAGAGTAGCTCTCCATTAATGACTGTCAATTTACGACAACTCGTGCGCGTAGTCGGACATCTTGATAAATAATCGATTGCAGATTAATTACACATTAATACATTCGTATCATCGTTCGGCCGAAATTAGTAATAAATCACAGCGGGGAATGAAGTGGCTTCAATTATCGTTATTCCGACACTATTTAGCTTGCATGTAAACAGCCTCTCACTTATTCATACACCGCGCATTCGGGCCAATGGAGACTGCGGATATCCATTAAACGAAAAATTTACCAAAATCTTCCATACTGCGTTAAAATTAGGGAACAATATTTCTCTATTTAACTTACTATATAACGTGCCATATTTTATGCTGACATAATTGCTCGTCTTTATTACTCGGTGAACTTTCTACCTAATTGGCAGTATCTTTTAAAATTCTATGAAATAAATAATACAATTTTATCGATTGTATCTCTCAAATCGTTTTGAATATAATAAAATAACATTTTATTTATAGTCATAAAATAATTATTCGATACTTAATTGAGTCATTATTCATCATTATACGTCACTTATTCCCTTGAAATAATATCATTTTATTATTTATATTGTGATTACTTATTTTATTGTCATTTATTATTTATATTATTACTTATACAATTATCATTCATTATTTATATTACTATTACTCATTATATTATCATTTGTTATATGTATTAATATCTCTTATTCTATTATTATTTATTATTTATATGGTACATATTTATGTACTTATTGCATATTATTATTAAAATCAAATTAAAAAATTTGCAATAACATTATGCAATTCATGGAATCAAATACGAAATTGTTCGCAATATTTATTGCACGTAATTTAACAGTAATTTAATGATACTTTATGTTTCACTGGAAACAAATATTTCTATAGGATTAAATAACTAATCTCGCTTCGAATGTTTCCAACGGTTTCATTGATCACGCCATCTTGATTACCACGGCCTGTTGAGAAACACGTTACTTGGAGCTAATTAATTACATGTAATATAGAAAATCGATAGACGTTACTGCGCCGTAATTACCGATTTTAATTCGCGAGGAAGCTTTACGGCCCTCTTCTTTTCGATAATCAAACACGCTGCTCGAAAATAACGCGTCTCTACGACGAAAGCACAATCCGATTCAAGGTTTATCGGGGGTGCCAGTCGGATCTACTCAACGTACACGACAGAAAAAAGCTCTAGACTCTAGATAAATACTTGTGACTACTAGAATATGTACACACATATATATCGGCGAGCATGGTGAAGCACGTTTCGTGAAAGAGTTGATAAAGAGCACGAGAACCGGAGGGCACACGCCACCCTTCGTGAACCGCGTTTAACCTAATACTGGAAAACCGTCACGAACATCTTGAGTAACAAGTATCAAGCGCGTGTTTCGCTCTTGAAATACTTTTGACCCCCTTCGAACGACGTTTCCGGTCGATTTTGCGATCGGAACATTTTCTACCACCTCCGTTTATTTCTTACTAATTCTTCTAATTATTTAAAATTGTGTTACTTTACTTTACGCTTATTACGAAGTAGTATTATTATGTATGGCACATGTAGGTAATATCGTATTCCATTAAACACATTGCAAAGTGAAGTTGTCTTATAAATATAATTACATATGATTTGTTGCTTGTTTTCTGTGCCTCCTGTCCCGTGCTACTTTGTTTAATGTTTGTTTGTTTCGTTGCTACTTGTTTTTTACTGGTTTACTTTGTGCTACTTTGTTTCTTTTCTATTTGATTCTTTGTTTTGTTGCTTCTTGCTAATTTGTGTCTCTGCTATCAGGATAGCAGTCCTATTGCTACTATTGCTACTAACTTCGTGCCACTGCTACTTCATTTCTTTTTGCTACTTTTCTTCGGTTCTATTCCCGAATCAATTGACGCACCTTTTGTATACTTATGGAAATTATATAATACATATAGCTAATTTCCGATTAATTGTTGATATTTGTACTGTTAAAACTTCGTCAAAACAGGTCGGACAACAATAAACCTAGACTCGCTTTAAAACTTGAAACCTCCACCTTCATAACCTGTTGTTCATTTTTTCCTAACACATGTTTACATAATGCAGCAGGCTGAGAAGTACAGTTCCACACTTTTTCTACTGATTCATCGTTTATAATTTGCAATAGTTGCATCCACGTTTTTAAATCACTGCATTCATATTTTGCAATTACAGCATTCATACTATAATTTGCAATCGCAGATTCATATTTTAAAATTGCAGCATTCATATATTTGCTGATAAATGCGTAATATTCACAGTCCAATTAACCCTTCATAAATGTTGAATAAGTGGACACCGTCCACGATTTCGAAATAAAACAATAAAACGGATAATATCACCGACTTCGATGTAAAACAATAAAGATTTCAAACGCTTTTAGTGTACCATAAAAATCCTCAAGAGCTGCTCGATTTTCCTGGCCCCAATCAGATGGAATTCAAGCGGCGGTTCAAGGTTATTATTGTCGGCCATAATCCGCCGTTCCATTTGTTTCCTCCCTCGTTTCGTACAAACCTATACACACATGCTCTAGTATAGAATAGAAGGTCGCGGCGATACCATAATAGAGGAAGCAGTTACCGATGTCATTCACTGTCGGTTAAGTGTCCTTGAATAGTCAGCTGTACTTACATCAACGTCGACTCAACACGTACCGCAGTTTCCAATCCTAGTCGACGTTTCTGACAGACCTTTTTGCATTGAACCCAAATTTGCAATTTTTTGTCAACTCGCAAACATAATAATTTACCAAAAAATCAATGTTGACAAACAAACGTAAATTTTTCAATTTAATGATGTTTCGCGCTGCTTTACTACTTTGCGCAATGTTAATTTCCCTCTTTCTACTTTGTTCTTTGCGACTTTTGTCTTTGTTTCATTGTTCTTTTCTACTTTGGTTTTTATTATATTGTTATTTGCTACATTAATCCATGTCACTTTGTTTTTTGCTATTTTGTTTCAGGCTACTTTGTTTACTGCTGTTTTGTTACTTTACGCAATGTTAATTGACATCTTTGCAACTTTGATCTTTGTTACTTTGTTTTTTGCTATTTTATTTCAAGCTACTTTGTTCTTTGCTGCTTTGATCTTTGCAACTTTATTCTTTGCTACTTTGATTTTTGCAACTTTATTATTTG
>CM052159.1:10058647-10076745 GCA_028455555.1 Augochlorella aurata
CTATTTTAGAAACGGAATGAGATTTATAACTTCTGTCGACGCCATTTGCAAGACAAAAGTTCGCGCTATCTTCTCGTTTAATCAGATTTTCTTTCGCATAATTATTTTTGGAAATAAATGGAAAAATATTCGCCAAAAGCTGACTCCTCTCAGGCATCCTTTCTAGTTCAACCATTGTTTAAATACAGTTTTGTATTAGTAACGCAATATTAAACTATATGGTTTTCTTTAAAAGAGTCCACAGAATATCACTATCTAAGCTAGAACTGTCCAACCTTGACTATTAAACTGTAAAATATTTTCAAGTTTGCAAACACTCTCAAAACTTGACCTAAGTTTTAGTTTCTATTCGTTTGGTTATTTATTTAAATATATTATCGTATTTTAAATTTTCTACTAAATAACATCATTCTATTCAGGAGGGTACACTGAATAAGACCAGTGTAACTACTTCTGCAAAAGCTCGAAATATTTTAAAAAACTGTTTTTCTTGCAAACTAGATAGCTATGGAATTTGAATATTTTTTCTCAGATTTGTATTCGATATGGGGAAGAAAAGCACAGGAAATGTTTTTTACTCGAAACATCGAAGATATGTTGCTCGGGTGTTATAACTGTTTTATACAAGTCTACGGAGTTCACAGTTTGATAATTACGGGTTCAATATTTTTGCAATTATACTTTCTACGGTACGCTATACACAGCACACAAGGTGAGATAGACATTTATAGACTATACTACAAACTTAGTTTGGAATTGAAGAAATGTTGTAAAGGAAAACATCTAAGGGGATAGGTTGGTCTATTTTAATATGCGAAAGTAACTAATAATCCTTACTATATACTACAGTTTATATAATAATATGATTGTAAATATCATTGTAAATATTACTATACTATATTAATATATATGCTATATTCGGAAGTAGTAATTACGAATATACTATAGACACATATACTATACACGTATGTAGTAATAGTAATTACGAATATAGTAAACTTTATATAGTTTGAGTAACTGGTATTTATTACTATTTATATAGTCTATATAGTGTTAGTAATAGTAATTATTAATATACTAAACTTTATATGGCACGCATAACTAGTATTTATTACAATACAAACAACTCTATATAGTGTTAGTAGTAGTTATTATTACTGTATCATGTGCTGTATTGAGTGGTAGTAATTATTACTATACTAAACTTTATACAGTATGTGTAGTTAATATTTATTACTAAACGCATACTCTACATAGTGTTAGTAGTAGTACTAATCTCTATATAATATGAGTATTTAACTAGTAATCATTACTAGTAGTAATTATTATTATACTATATATGTATACTATGATTATGTAATTAATACTATACCATATAGATATGGTATGAATAAGATATTTTCTGCTATATTATATGTATACAGCATGAATGAGTAGTAATTCCTACTATACTGTATGTATTCATGCAGCATGAATTCATAGTATGCGTAACAAGTAATTATTATTCAACTATGTGCATTCGATATGGGTAATTAATTATTCTATTTCAAATATTACATTATATCTAAAAGTTTAAATAATAATTAGTATATAATAATTATTGATATAAAAAACTTTATTACGACAATATTTACATAAAGGCTAAAAAAGTATTTTGCATTGTTTCTTTACTTCATTGTAAAACACACACGTTTTATTTTGTTGAGTGTTTGATTGCTTAAAAAACCATACATTCATAATTAATATAATAAAAACTTACGTACAAAGAAATAAATGGTGTACGTTAAGCCTATTGAAACGAATTATCGAAATATTTATGAAAATCCCACGAATTGTTAATTGTTTAAGCCTCAATCGTCGATACCTTTTTATTCAGAATAGTTGAAAAAATCGATGTGCTTAAAGCCGATATGGCGTTCCATGAAAAAAACGAAATTGCAGTCGCATTTTTCGGAGCGCCATTGTATTCGGGGAAAAAAGTGAAGTGCCAGGAAAATAGACCTTGCTACACCATTCAACTTTTCCCTGTACAACTTTCTTCTACCTCCGAGCAAACTCGAGATGTAACTCGCCCCAATTGCGTGAGCTCATCCCTGCATTCGTCGGTGATTATGAGAGTGGCCTGAGTTACGTGATTTTCGTTTCGGAATATCTTCTAATAATTTTTACGATCGAACTCGATTTTCTTTGCTTGTACAATTTAAGAATTCTACGAATTTTGCATTTTCATATGAATTTTGTATACTTTACTTAATATTATAATAATATAACAAATCTATGTATATTGATGCAATTTTTTAATGTTTCGTATACTTAAACCAGATTGTTAATATGTGATATGTAATTAATGGTATTAATGTATAAAAGTATTTTCATTTTTATAAATTTTTGTAATAACCATTTCTTGTTTTTATAATAGATACGACAATCAGATATATTTGTATATAGATTGAATAGAACATTGTGAACAATTATATCCAGTTTTGAAATAATTTCCCTACATTTTTATAATACGATATAGGAATTAAGTTTATTGTTATTCTTTAAATTGTTTACAATTTTACAAATTTTTAGTAAGACTTCTCCTTAATTTCCAATATAATATAATGATTATTGTTGCTTCCTATGCATCTCACTAACAAATTTGTTGAAATTTATTGTAAAAAATTTTGCAAAGAATAAATTGTGCCATTTTATACAATACAATACTGTAAAAAGGAATGCATATAATTTTATAAACAAGAATATTTATTATTGTAAAGAGTAATTTCTGAGACAGGAATTGTACTGTTTTTTAAGGAAGGATCTGCATTATTTTATTCAGAATAATGTATATATTTTGGAACGATTTTATACAAAATAATCTGCATAATTTTATATAATATTAAATAATTTATACGATTTGATACGATTTTATACAAAATAATTTATACCATTTGATACGATTTTATACAAAACAATTGATACGATTCTATAGAAAATAATCTACACGATTTCATACAAAATTATTTATATGATTTTGTACAAAATATTTTGTCAAAAGTATGACACTCATAAAGAAAAATTTGTATTATTGTATAAAACATGATTACAAAAATGAAAATTGTATTGTTTTTTAGGGAACGATTTTTATTATTATAGAAAGAATCATTTGTATTATTTAAAAAGTAATGTACATTATTCCGTACAAATTAATTTCGTAGTTTCTTCCAACGAATTATTTGCATCGTTGTACGAAAGTATATCTTGTGCAAAACTTATTTGTATCATTTAAGAACAAATAATTGGTATTTGATTAAGAACAGCGGTCGAAGGAACGTGAAAGTTTGTCTTATAGATCCACTGGGAAACGAATGATTTAGATCGAGTAGGAGTGCTTCAGACTCAAAATAAACTGGAAAGAATAGATGAGCACGATAAGTCAAGTTCTCTTACTCTCAATTTTATTCGTACTGAATACGAAAGTACACGGTCAAGTATTAAATCAATAAGTAAAATATTGTATTCGTTTATCCTCGCGTTTGTACCGCCGACTTCTTTCATCGAAGCACGATGTATTTGCTTCAAAACTCGAGGAAAATCCCTGTTATCTTTGTGATCGTGTCCTCGACTTGACAGATATTATTTATCGCATCCGATTTGCTAATTTGTGCCGATCAGGTTTTCGTGTATTCCGTATAGGCACTGTAATTGACCCAAATTTCAACAACATGTAACGTTCAAGTATTAACGTCCGAAGAATGCTTGAAATTAACATGATTAAACTTTCTAATAAATTAGCTTTAAGAAATTACGCCACCTGAATCATTAATTTCCTTGAGCTGTTTTATTGAAGTACAGTAGCTGGTATAAAGTTTACAATTTGCAACTAGTACGTTTCAATTGAATTTAATATTGAAATTTAATTCGCAACCTTTAAAATTTAATTTAATTTAGCCATTTAATTTGCAATTTTCTGAAATTTTAATTCTGCAACTATTTTACAATTTCATGAACTGAATTTAAATCTGCAATTTAACTTGCAACTTTTTAAAAATAAATTTAATTTTGCGATTTATTCTGTGATTTTATTTACTGTATTCTATTTATAATTTACTTTGCAATTTTCTTTATCGAATTTAATTTTAAAATTTAATCTGCAATTTTATTAATTCTATTAAATTTGTTAAATAATTGTCTGATTAGTTAATCAAATTCTAGGCAGACGAATAAAAATATATTCTTAAATTACGAAATGAAAGAATAAATAAACAACTTAACGGTTTCGTGAATCATTGTTACGAATTTTATTACGAAATAAGTGTAAATCTTTTTTAGTTTGTATTCTCGTTAAATTGCAATTAATAATTTGTTTCTTTATTAATAGTACAGTCACGAAATAATTGTTTGCAGATCTCTTAAAATTAGCAAATTTGTTTGAATTTATTTTCTAATTAAATTACAATCGACCTCGCATTCTTCGAATGAAACTCTCGATGAACGACCATAGTTTAATAACAAGCAATTTATTTGCTAAAAGTACGATTAAAGTCTCGTTAGGCGAACGTTAAACAGACTTCGCAAAGACTTTCGATCAATCGTTGTATCAATTTGTCCGCATCTGTTGTACGCGTTCTACTACAGTTGAAACACGGGATAGTTATAATCGTTCGTTTCGTTTTGTTCAGGCAATGGTGTGCGAATTTTCGTGTCACATGGCATGTGTCACACAGCTGTCATGAATGGAAAGTCACGGAAAGATCGTGACCAGTGCACAGACTGCTCTAATTGTTTCCACACTGCACTTTTCTTTTTAAATTTCAATCAATCGTCGGATCCCTGGCGCTATTATTAAAACAAACAATGAGTAACTATAGATACAGCGACGGCGAGCACAACACATATAATATATATAGAGAGAGTTGATATTGTACATAATTATATTATAATATATGTATTAAATTATATTATAGTACATATGTATATAAATATAGTTATATTGAGAACAAATATAATTTTTATTGCCCTCGTTAGTAGAATGCTGATTTGATACGTTTATGACGCGAATGATTAGGTGAAATGAACATAAAAAAATTTATGATTGTTGTCTCATTATTTTTAAATTACAGAAATTATTAAGATAAAAAAGTCACATAAATTTATTACGTTTATAAGTAAATAAAATACATTTATGATTTATATAAAAATATAATATAACATAAGGATAATATTTACAGGAGAAACAAAGTTTAACTTTAATTTCATTACTCATAAATGTCGCAGAGAAATTTTGATGTGTCGAGGACAAAGTAAGGAACAATAAATGTTTTATTTCCATATCGTTATTCAACGTATAAACTAAATATTCAGCACAATGAAATGGAAATATGGAGTACTAGTTCAATATCAGTTATTTAGTACAAGGTTGAAAAAGTGAACTTCTACCGTCGATTACTTTGGCTTAATTTTTTAATCTTACATTACAGATTGAATTACTAGCAATATTATTAATATTCTTAGAATGATCGATATTATTATTGTACATAAATTAAAAAAAGAACATACGACAGTAATCCTGTGCGATTGAAAATTGAAATTGTGCTTGAATTTACATCGTGCAATTTCACATTGCATTGTATCACGATTAATAAATATTATTAGCGAGCATCCAGACGGATCTGACAACGCGTCGGCTGAATTTTGAACAAAAGAACGGCAACTCGTACGAATTCTGAGCTGCTAAATCCCGAGATATGGGACTACTGTGCGTCGTAACGAAAATGCTCCGCGTAGATCGGATACAGATGCACGTGTGTATATCAGCATTTCAATGATTCTCCGATACGCCCCACATTGCAGGATAAACGTCGACAAATATATCCACGGAGCTGCAAGTTTGTTCGTCGAGCCGTCGATTATGTTGCACGGTGATCCGGACTGAAACAGCTGTATCTTCTTCCGGAAACGTCAAATGTTTTGTATAGAGACGGCGAAACGTGTCGCGGGGCTTAGTTAATTGACGATAACGTCGACAATGGGGAATTCTGTTTGCGTTCGAAGCGGTTTAGGTACGACGGACATTGTTGGAAGCAAAATGGGAAGGATAATTGTTTTACGAAAATATTCAAAGAAATTTTTCTCCCATTTCTGCAAAAAGAGAACGTAGAAAAATGTGACCCTTTCAGAATTTCAAATCGAGGATATACCACTAATTACTCCAACAAGAGCGATAGAAAATTGCAATTGTAAAACTGTAAACGTTGATTGTTAATGCAAATGAATCTGTTTGTTATATAATGTAATATAAAACAAATGATAAAATTGTTCACCTTGTTTTCATTATAAAGCGTCTTCAGCTGCAATTTGTTACTATGAACAAGCTTGTTGTAACTGTTTTATTGTTAGAGTTTAGTTTTTAGTATATTTAATATGCATATACTTTATTTAGTATGACGCGTTGTTCTATAATGTTTAATTACTTTTAAAATGTTAACCAAGATGAACAAGCTTCAACTTATTCTTTACTGCATATAATGTATATAAAATTTATTTAGTATGATACATCGCTTAGTGATTTCACCAATTACTCTTAAAGTATTAACAAAGATGAACAAGCGACAACATATCCTTTACTGTATCTAATATTTGTATAATTTATTTAACACGACATATTGTTTAGTAATGTTACCAATTACTTTAAAAGTATCAACAAATTTTAACAAGTAAGAGCTTATTTTTTAGTGCATCTAAAAATATTCATACAATTTATTAATTATAAATACATCAATATATTTAGTATTATGCAATATTTAGTACACTAACAAAGGCAAACACGATAGAGTATCCTCTTTCTCGTAGTACAGCTGAGAGAAGGCAAGACATTGGAAAATAAACAAACATTTATAAAGTTTAAACTATTTAACCCTTTGTGGATTATATATATATATATATATATATATATATATATATATATATATATATATATATGACTTTTTTTATTTACCACGTTATTAGAGTCAAATTTATTAATGTAGCATATTTTAAATTAATACATTTAGACTTTCCCATGTACTTTTATATGAACTGTTAGACTGCAGATCTTTTTGCAAAATCAACATTTTCTTAATCAATTATAAGAAACGCAAATAAAGTAAAACAAATAATTTCAAGAAATTAAGGAGAATATAAAAACATAAGTACTTAAATTCCTCCAGTGTTTTCATTTCTTGGTATTTCATCTAGTCAATGTCAGCATGAATGGATAAAATCTGCAGTCTGTTGATTATAAATACGCTTTCCTTTGTCGACGTCGTATCATAGTGCACTTTTCAAACAAGTGCACGTATTTTTTTATTCACGTCTATGCGACCCGACCGCCATTAGTGTAACTTTATATGAACACCGTAGGACAGTTAAGAGACTACAGTCGTAGGAGCCGCGAGATACAAAAGTGGCGATAGAATGTCATAGGTGGAAAACGCAGAAAGCATAAGTAAAAAGTGAAGCAGAAAAGAGAAGGAAAAATGGTCGAGCAGTCGTTGCAACAAATGCGCGCACCAGCACAGGAATTTTTACCGGGAGTAACGGTCTATTTATTGGCTCGAAATAAGTAACGTTGTCAAGGCGTGCACGGAAACTTCTTTTAGAAACGAAATATTCAAGCGATGCGATGCGCATGTTCAAACGGGATACGAGAGCAACGTGACTCCGTTGCTTTGTAGATCACTCTCCAACTTTAAATCCACGTTCGAACGATTCATTTGGAATTCGTCGCACTCGTCGCTAAGAGACAATTTACATAGTTGTTAAACAGATTAATTGACGAACAATATTCAGTAAATGTAATAATTACTATCACAGCATTAACAATGTGAAAGAAGTAAAAATTTATTCTGTGGTACATTTAACAGTATTTAGCATACTGCATTGTTTGTTTATATAATTTGTATAACATAATAATGTGTTCAATCATAAACTTTGTTCAGTATAATACATTATTGTTTCAAAAATTCTTTGTGCGTATTTAAATATAAATAATATATAGAACTTTAACTTTCAATCTTGTTACCACAAGAAAAAAGATATTAAAAAAGAAATGGATTTTTCTTTTTAAATTGTGCGAAGCTAAAAGGGAAATGGTGAAAAATAATTTCTCAAGTTATTATTATTCGGTGCGTCAAAATCAAATATTATAGCAACATTAAATTCTGTTTAAAACCGTGCAGAATTATTGCAGCTTCGCGTACGGTATAATTAAATCGGATAAACCAAATCGTGCTCCTGCAATTAATTGGAAGACGTGGCTCTTGAAAAATGGTTTCGCGGGCGAATCGCGATAGTATACCTAAATGAAATGAAGAACAGAGTGTGCAGGAAACGGTGGAAATTTTTAGGAAGTGGTTTTAATGAGAAAGCCGCGTGGCCGGCAGAAGATGACAGCCATTGTTGTGGCCCGCGCGAATCAAGAGAGGCCGTCATTGGTCCGGCTGGTTTAATAGAGGGAGCTCTCTGCCGGAAACCGAAAGATCCGAGTTTGATTCTCTGAAATCTACGGGGAGCTAAGTTAATTAACCTACATTCTTTCGGGCTTCCGTTATCTCGGTTTATTGTAGAATATATGGAACCGTTAATTAAACAATTTTTATCTTCATTTCGAACGAAATAATTTCATTTATTTATAATTATTATAATTTCATCTATAAGCTGAAGTTGAGAGACATAATTGCAATTGATATTCTGCTATAAACTAGGCTATAGTTCGTCGAAAATCGCGGGAAAGTTTGAAACGAATGGTTTCGATGGAAATCAGATTTTCTTAGACGACACACGAAGGTCAATGTTATTTGATGGATTGTATATTTCTGACTGCACTTTACGATGCTGCTAAAGCTATATTGTCATTTGAAAATGTATACTTTAATGTTTCATTAAAAATACGCTTGAAGGTTTCATTTTATATTTCAAATATTTTTGGAACTCTGAATTATTTTTAATTTTTCGACATAGGAAGTGATTCTTTCGATCTGAGTTTCGAGTTTATGAAACATTCTATGACAAAGTTTGAAAATAGAGCTAAAAGTTATGTTAATATTATTGTAAACAAACTGAAATTTCTCCTTCATTAATTATCATTTAAACAGATTCCGGAAACATGGGACATTTGTAGACAGTCGAAACGGACTACCCCTTCATTCAACCAAAAAAACTCCTGAACTATTGATTTTAAGCCACGAGTGGCTTAGTACTTTTTTGTAGGGAATTGCGAGCTGCATCGATCCGTGCATTCGAAAATATACGATTTTATTGAAAGGAATACTTGACCTTCATACGTTCAACGTAGGACCAGGTACTTAGATCAAATTATGTGCTTCTCGAAACCACGCAATCTTTGTTTGAAACATTTTTCGATGTTGGCAATAGTTTCATGGGTACTCGATCAAGCAGAAAAATAATATTAAATAAATAAATTCACAAATAATAACTAAATAAATAGATTCACAAATAATAATTGAATAAATAGATTCACAAATAATAATTAAATAAATGTAGTAACAAATAATAATTAAATAAATGTAGTAACAAATAATAATTAAATAAATTAATTCACAAGAAACAATTAAATAAATTAAATCACAAATAATAATTAAATAAAATGATCTTTTTTCGCAATCATATTCCTTTTCGCAATCATCAATGAATCTACGTTAGCTGTAATCAACAGTGAAATAATTTGGTTGTGTCGGCTGTTGGGAAAGGATTTCTTATCTTCGACGTTTCGAATGATCTTGTCGAGTTTCTAATAATGATTTCTCGATTTAGGAGGACGAAATAGACACCTCCACGAAGAATTGTGTTATCTATGTACTCATTGGTCGCTGGTACACATATAACAATATTCGATGAAGCAATTATCGTGCTATATCTAATCGGTTAATGGTATAATCGATGCCATAAGTTCTAAGTCGAGCAGCGAGATAGTAATCGAGTGATCGATATTTGAGTACGAAATGGTGCTCATTTTGAACGTCGGTCGGTGGTCAAAACTCTAGTTAAATATGTAGGCCAGCCATAAAATGTCAGCAAGAGAATATGACTATTGAAAATCTATTGTTATTGCTCGGTATCCATTGCTATAAAAATAAAACCGAAACAGTCGACATATTTGGTTACATTGCATATTTAAAGTTGACGATAATATATTTGATTTATTGTAAAGATTCTGAAATATTTAGTACTTTATTTTCCATTTTATTTCTCTTTCTGTATTTTACTATATCGCACTCAATTTTTCCATTGAACATCATTTGTTTATTATCTTAATACAGACATTTCTGTCTTCATATATTTTTACATATTCAGTATTATGATTTTTTAACGAGTTTGAATTTAAGAATTTATTATAGTATACTATATAGTATATTGAAATTTAAATTTAAAATTTAAAACATAAAATATAAAACTTTAAATTAAATTTTATGTACTGCAATCTCAATTCATTTATATTCTTCAATAGATCAGAATATATATTACAGTACTATAATATTATGTGATAATCTATACTATACGTATAGTATTATAGTAATTACATAATATTACATATAGTTTTATATTTACATAATAACATCACGTTGTATTAAATATAATGTTCTGTAAAGTACAATAGTATAATAATATAGTATTATAGTAAATACATCATATTAAAAATGGGTATAACATATTTCTATAATAATATCGCTCTGTAATAAACATAATGACCTGTAACTTAATTTAAAAAAGAGAATGGTGGGAGGTATTAAAGATATATAATTATTCATATACGTAATATTATTAATGGTGTCATTGCGGAGCAATATCAACATGATTAAGGGCGTTAAGTCTATAAATCGTTCTATTCTCTGAGTATAATTATTCTTTTCTGTTGCATTATTAACTGCGTTGCATCTGTCACAAAGTGGCGCTATTTTACGAAAATAATCGTTAGAACGAGTACATTTTTGCAGCCACTTACGGTTCTACGTTTCTTTCTTCCTCATCGCTTCGCAGACAAGACGATTCCGAGCCGATAAAAATTTTCTTCCACACGACCAGCAAAAAAAAGTGTTGATTATTTGGTTAGCAGCTGGGAAGTTGCCACTTCCAGTCAGCTGATTGAATATCCCTCGCCAGCGGAGATGGAAGTCGCTGCAGTTTGGAATTCGATCGATGTATAAACTGCACAATTATATTTTCTCTCACGGGGAAAAACAACCGATAAACCTGGTCGGGGCCGCCTTTTCCCTTCCTGTCGGCTTTAATAAGATTCCCAGCGATTAATCAGAATCTTAGCTCGGCCCTGTATTTGATCGATGACGGGGCGAATGCCTTCTGACAAGTCTGCATCATCGGTATTTCCACTGTTTCGATCAATCAATTTCGGTGTCCGCGCCAGTAATTAGCGCGTCCCATTATTTAATCATCCGCCCACTGATCGAAGATTATTGATTCCGCCGAAAAATTCCAAGCTGTTTACCCACTCGCCGAATATCACGTTTATTAACGCCGAAACTCCCGCTGAGTGTCACGGTGATTATTGTAAAACTGTCGCCAGATATCACGTTTATTAATTGGAAACTGCCTCCAAACATTTGTTTAAATTATTACAAACGTTTAAATATGTTTAAGTAAGTTTTTCATTAAGAGAAACAGTGACGAAGATATTTTATCAAGACTTGTGGAATAATATCGCATTTGTTGTTGTTAAATAGTTGCTGAATGTCACGCTTATTAATTCATAATTGTCATTAAATATTTTTTACGTTCAAACATGTTTAAGTAATTTTTTAATTTAAGGGGACACTGTCGAAGATAATTTATTGGCCACTCAAATTCAAGAATTTCGCTTACCGTAACTGTAACTATGAAATACACCTAAATTAATTATTGCACAGTACAAAGTCGTATGAAGATCGAAAAATGACATTTTTAGACAAATTTTTGTTTCGTCTGATCCGCGTCTCGAAACCACTTATATCGCACAAGAATTATTCCTCGTGCTGTTACAGGTAGAGAAGATAATTAGGTCGCCTGCTTCAAGAGGAACACTCTGTATAATTACCAGATTGCGGGTCTTTATGCTAAATAAAAATTGTCCGCACCGATTGCGAGAAGCAGGGACCGAACAGAAATATCCTTCTTTCAGCAACAATTTTTACCCGAATATTTGGCTTTTATTTCACCATTCCCATAGGTTTGCAATGATGTATTGACATTTTTTAATGTAACTGTTGTTCTGAAATTGTTTGGTTCACCAGAAGATCCGTTACTACAAAGGTATTCTAAAAGTGTCGTCGAATTCAAGTAATATTATATGTAAAACAAAGAACTGATTATATTTTAATAGCAAACTAAAATTTGTACAATTAAATTATATTATAAAAGATATTATACATATATTAAAATATTATTATAATATATTATAAAAATATATTACAATATATTATATTATAATTAATATAATAATAATACATATTATATAGTATATAATACATTAAAATATATTATAATATATTATATATAATAATATATGCATTATTTATACGTACAGTATATTATATTATATGATATTACAATATATTATAATAGGATATTATGATATAGTACAACACACTATAGTATATTATATGTGTATATTACAGTACAGTATGTTGTATATAGCATAGTTACAATATAAAATATTATATTATGTATTATTACATTATGTGTAATATAATATAAAATATTATAATGTAGTATATTAAATATAGTATAATATAGTAAAGAATATTATAATGTAATACAGTACATGTATTATAGTACACGTATTATACTTACAGTATACTGCAATATAGCAGATTGTAATATAGTATATCCTATATATACAGTATACTATAATATAATATATTATATATTATATAATAATATAATATATAGCGTAATAAATACACCGATAATTATAGTATACTATATTGTAATATAGTGTACATTAATATAGAATATTAAATATACATTAAATTATAATATAGTATATTATAATTTAGTATTTATAATATAGTATATTATAACGGCATATTACGGTACAATTAAAAGTCATACATATGCCTCTAAACAAATAAAAAAAAATTAAAACAAATAAAAATTCATAAAATTTAACCTTATAAATAATAACCTAACTCAAAATGACCGAAAACTGGTACACTCGTCAGAAAAGCTTCGACAGAAATTTCTTTTCGACTCCCAAAATTCCGCAAGGATGTCGTGCCACCTCGTTATCATCCTCCCTTATCTCGTGGCTCGTCCTTCGGCATTTCGTGGCCCATTCTACGTGAACGGTGGACCGGAAACGTCGCGGACGTCACCGGTCGCATGTCTTATCGTTGTCGGCAGTTGTCACATTTGCTCCAGGATTTTTTCCCGTCCGTGTGTAGATCATCGCGACGTCGGACTCGGGTCGCGTCGTTCGGTGGTAAGGTTAAACAAGCTTCCGTGACATGTGTCGCCGCGGTCCTCTCTGTGTGGGCAGACGATGCGAAACGAAAGAGAGATAATGAAAATGGAACGTGGAAGAGGGCCCGGTTCTACACAATTCCTCTGGCTCGCGCGGCGCCGACTGACCTGTCGGAAATTTCTGGTTCTTGATCATCTTAACCCTGCGACGGATTTCTGGCTTCCGGAATTAGCTGACATGATCTCCGTTTCGCGAATCCGAGATTCACCGTTCGCTATACCCACGCGAAACTTTCAGAACTTACCGGTTATACAGGGTGAGTCTTTAACTATTTCACCTGAATTTTTCTTGTGATCAACATGTAGAAACAAATGTCTCGAACGAAAGTTGTTTACACGGCAACAATTAATTTCTGCTATGAAAATTTGATGACAAAATGTGAAACCCTTACACATGCATCGCTCGCATTGTTTAATCGACTTGCATTAATTGTAATAGACAACATTTTGTATATTTCTTGCATCAAAAATCAACCAAAGTATATCTCGATAGACATTAATTTTTGAACTATTGCACCTTGAATGATTTTTTATTCTGTATTTCATTTTCTCTTTTTGTACATCGAATGACAGAATTAAATGTTGTACGTTATATTTAAAAGCTCAAGGTGATCCTCATACCTTGATAAGAAAGGTGCATAGAAAAAAGTTAACTATTGCGAAACAGATTTTAAAACAACATGTAGCTCAAAAGAAAAATTCAAGTGAACGAGTTATACGACTCACCCTTTACAATCAGATTTATAAGTTTGGGTTAAAATTGACCCAACTGGTACAATGATTTTGACAAAAATGACTGCTACACGGGAACATGATGGACACCAAAGCAGAAGAGGTGCAAAAAAGTGTTTCAATTCAATTCTAGATAAACTAGTCATTGTATTGTATACTCATGCAGCTCATTACTTAATAAAAATATGGAAAATTAGACTTTTACTACGAAATAAAATAGAATTTTTTTTTAACTAGCACCGAAATCGAAACTAAAAGCTTTTGTTTAATAGTTATAGTGCATTCAAAATAGTATAAGGGTGGTCCACGCAATTGTTTTAGCTCCTAACTCCGTTATTAATGCTTGTACGAAAAAATGTCAAAGGAGGAAGATAGATAGTTCGAAGAACACTATATCCGTGGGCGCTTAGTTTATTTTTAAGTGCAACAGTGCATGTGCAATTAACAATTGCATCATTTCTTTAAATGAAAATGTATATTTTTTATTACACAAATCGATTCATCTGCCCCTTTTACGAAAAAAATTATTAAAATATCGCGACAAAAAAATTATTAACTCTCGAGATATTTACAAAAAATATTCTCATCGAAGAGAATGCTCGTAACGTTTCTCTGTTACATTGCAATGGGTTGTAATGTATGATGCAAATAGGTTGACATTTTTTGACATAAGTGCATTTTGCAGCGTAAAAATAATGTTGTTTGCCATCTGAGAATATTGTTTCAATACATTTTAGAGTTAAAAAATGAGAAGATGATTAAAAATTTTTAATTTTAATGAACCAATACAATTCATCCAAGTGTTAAAACCGTGTTCCTTGTTGCTGCTTCATCGAAAGCTTCTCAATTATGGGAGTTCCTACTAAATATTTAAAATATTTTCGAGGCGAATGGAACTTTCCATCTTTTGCCCATAATTCATGCAAAGGGGTGTAACTTTGCTGTCCATTGCTCTCTGATATATGGAAGTTTCGGAACGATGAGGAGTTTTCCGAATATCCCAGAGTCTTTGTTCGAGCCGTCGGTAGTAATCGAAAATCTCTGAAATGTTTATCAAAGCAATAACGCTATTGAATGTCTAAAAATAGTATAACACCGACGATTGAAATTAAAAGACCACGAAATCTCCAGTGAGAAATTGCTGATATTTAATCTACTGTAACTTCGTGGGAAAAGGAAGCAGAAAAATCTACCTGGATTCGATTTGAAGAGTGAATCCTCTGCTTTAAACATTTCTGAATTTCCATTTTCTGCGAGGATTTTCTCTGCGTGGAAAAAATAAGTATTTTGTCCACTAAACAATTAAAACGATGCACCAACGCTCTCCTTAAATGGTAAAGCTTAAATTTTCAAAACTATTAATTCATTGTCAAATTATGTTATTTAAAAATTTTGTTTGTAATAGAAACTAACCGCCGAAGTCGAATCTCTTTACACGGATTGGAAATTTGAAACTTTTGCAATATTGTGGCAAGCATTGCATAGCAATTAATCGAAGCTTATTTTAAGGAGTAATAAGTTTAGTTTCAGCCACCTCAAAGTATCATATTTTTTCATGATACCTTGACAACAGTGATTTGAATGAAAAATGGAGGTCGTTTCTCATGTTAGCAGTTTTACATCTGAACTTCATTACGAAGTTTGGAAAATCTAATCCCTAGCAACTTTGTTGAAAAACTTTGGATAACGATCTACCTTGACTCGTTTTAAAAAGCAAACTGTGTAGGTTTCCCACGGCAGCGTTATTTTTTTCTGACGATGCATTTGCTGCAGAAGACAATAGCCGAAGAAACGAAGATGCATCGTATCGTTTGAAATTTAATATATGAATTTTTTTACAGATGTTTGAAAATTTAATCTTGTGACCTCATCAAAATATAGCGTTATTTGCTATATACAGTTATTTGCTTAGACTCCTTTCAAAGAGCGAATCTTCAACTTTAAACAATCCTCAGCTGTTTTTATTAAGATCTTATTGCATTAGAAGGAAATGCCATGTAAAGCACGTTCACTTCGCGAAAAAGTTACACATTTAAATGATGGCTCTATAAAGTTCACCAAATTGAACCGATTGCAACTTCATAAAAAATGACTGAACAACAGTCTACATTGTTTTATTTTAAAGAGGGAATTTTCCACAATCTGTAAAGAATGTTCTCGTTTTGAAATTGTTCGAATCTCAACTATCTCGTAGTTTACAAAATTGAATTCCTTGCAACATTGTAATAAATTAAAGAAAACCGTCTATGTAGGATCAATTTATAGAGTAAAGTTTATACTTTAAAAATTTACACTTTGCAAATTGTTCTTTAAAGAATGTATTTTCGGAAAAAATAATAGATTATCAAATCGAACTCTTTGCAACATTGTGTAAATAAAAAAAGCCGTCTATGTAGACTCAATTTATAAAGTAAAGCTTATACTTTTTAAACAGTACTTTAAAAAATATTTTTTCGTAAAAAGTAATAGAATATCAAGTTGAACTGTTTGCAATTTTGTGAATAATGAACGAAAAACAGTCTGCATCGCCTAATTTTAAAGCTCGAATTTTCTGCGTTTTAAACCGTTGAATTATTTCTTGCGCGATACTTCCATACCAGCAGGCAAAACGAAAAGCGGAAACAGTATCCGTTGTAACAATTCTACAGATTCCAATATCTCTAAAAATTTCAACGAATTTTACTTCCGATCCAAACCTCCATGGATTCAAAAACTGAAGTGTTCTCTTCGCAACGTCGCCGTGAAATTCCATACACGATCTTTCGCTGCCATTTTATCAGTTTTTAAACGAAAAGTATGTCGCCTACGTTCGAGTAAATAAATACAAAGGCCGTCGAATTGACTCGAAATCCTTGAATCAGGATTTGTTAAGGGATTTCCACCGATTATAGAGACTGAGAGCCTGCGACTATCTTGCGTTCGATAGACCCGATCTCCCAAAGACTTGTCAGTTCAGTCGCGTACCGATTGTGAGCCGAATCAGTCGGGTTTTAGAACCCCGAAACCGATTCAATTGCGTTTCAGATAGCTCGTCCTCAGCTGCATTTCAAACAAACTATTATGCTAACAACTCGCTGTGTCCGCTCGCTACGTTTTAATTAAATGTCGGTCTTGCGGATATTCTGCCGGAAACTATTCGGCGCGTCCACACCAATATACTGGCGGCGTGCACGGAAGAATTTGGCAAGCCGTCTTCCGGTGAATAGTCGCGCAAAAAATTTCGAAAACACATTTGTACATTGAAGTAGCTCGATAAATTCAATTTCAGAGTAAATTAAACATCTGCTGTGTATACTTAATTTTGTATTGCTTCGGCATGTTTTATAGAAAGTAAATGTAGGCATGAAATAATAACTATATAATAATAAATAATAAAATAATAAATAGTAAATTCACGAATGAAATGTATAATTTAAATAATAAGGAAATATATTAGCACATAATATATTTCCTGCTTTACGAAAATTTTATGTGAGATAGCAAATGCTAATTTATTCTCTCAGTGACGAGTATGCTCGTCAAGGTAACTGTTATCTTCTCATGACGAGTATGCTCGTCATTAAATAAAATACTGTCAGGTATTCGTGGCGTGCATATTCGTCGTTAAATAAAATTGTCAGTATTTCATGACGTATATACTCGTCGTCCAACGAAGCATTTCATGACTATACTCGTCGTTAAACGCAATTGTCTCATTTTTATGGCGACTATACAAGTATTAACGATGAGTATAATCGTCACATAATGCTAACAACTTTGCTGGACGTAGAGTATATACGTCATGAAATACTGCCATGACGAATATACTCGTCATAACGAAAACATTGTCACCTTTTCTTGAGAAATATATACGCTATCAGAAAAAA
>CM052159.1:10076845-10106249 GCA_028455555.1 Augochlorella aurata
ATTTTGAAAATGCAACGGAACGTATGAATTAATAAAAGGTTTTATAGTATTTTCATTTGCAATAATCCTTCAACATTTTGACGAAGATACAACCGAGTATGCTTAGGATTCTTTACAAGTTTATTTATCGATCTTTATAGAATATATTCCTCATGGTGTTCCTTCTGCGCGCGTTATTTCTCTTATACATAAAAAATTCGACGAGTGTTAGAGGTTAATAATTTATTAAATTGTACTATATTAACATTGAACCTATTCCATCGGTCAACATGACCGGCTTCACATTTTTTGGTTTAGAGTTATTGGAATCATAAAGATTCTTTCATGGGAAAGAATTGAATAAATTTTTTGGTTCATGGATGTATTATAGTAAAATTGTTGAAAACTTTAACTAAATGTCATTTATCACTTTTAGTGTTATATTCTTTACGTAATTAATACTTAAACTACTATTATTACATTTATTTTCAATGTTATTGTTATTGTTATGTTCTTTACGTAGTTAATACTTAAACTGCTATTATTATATTTATTTTCAATGTTATTATTATTGCATTCATTTTTGTTAATACTATTGTTATTATTGTTTTCATTATTATTATTATTATATTTATTTTCATTATTATTATTGTTATTGTTACTATATTTATATTCATTACATGTAGATATTTGAATACGCATATTACAACAATAAGTCCGAAAAGATGTTTCCAACTTTCTAACATTAAATTAGCACGCTGCCATAAGGAAGAGCTTCTACGCCGCCTTCGTTGTTGACTTCAATTACACATCCACTGGCAAATAATCGAATTGTTTAGTATCGCATCTTAAGAGGACCAAGCCTCTTCTACTCGGCAAGAATACATAATTGCGTTTTTTTCGACGACAGGAGATGCATAATGGAATCAATCCATTAAGTGGAACGCTTCAAAGCACTCGATATCAAATCAAACCACTTTCTGGTAATATTTATGATTTCGCCTAAAAGTGACTTTCAATTACGATCGATTTCCGTTCTTCGATTTCAAATATTGACATTGACTTCGAAGGTGTTTCTCCAATACTTCCCATTTTTTTTGGCAATATCCACTTTAATTCGTATTTGTTCATTTCGCAGATTGCGTTCGTTTTAATTAATATTTCGAAACGTTACGTGTAACATTTGTTTCGATTATTATTCGTTAACTTGACAATTGATTTTCGCTTTCGATTAATACGCCTTGGCTTCGAGGCATATTTATTTATTTTACATATTGTAAGTAACATTTGGTTGAATTTATATTTTTGAACTCTGCGAGCAATATTCGTTATAAATAGTATCTTCGAATGTTGTAAATAATAATTCGCGACTAGCAACTCATTTCCTTTTCGTTGTTTGCAAATATATCCTTGGATCGGTGTCGCTGCAGGAAGGTTTCGATTATTTATTCAGAGTGTGTACCGTGACTAATGCGTTCTCGATACCGCTACCTCGAGTATTACATTTTATGTACCGCTAGAAATTATCCTTCCAGTTTCTTGGACAGTTTTAAATTACTTTCTGTAACTTATAATGATTGCTGTATTATGGTGAACACGAAATAAATAACCAAACTTCTAATACTAATTTCAGTCCGCAAATCGAAAATCGTTCGTGATTCGTTTCGATCAATGTCCCTAAAAATTTCAGTTAATTTTATTGTTTATGGAAACAACTCTATGTGTATTTCTCTGAACTTCTTTCTTTCATCAAGTTACAGCAAATAAAAATTTTTTAGGTTTCTAAAGGTGTATTGACTTCACATTGTCTTCACATGAGAACTTAGGATAACAGAAAATAGAAATTTCTCTGTATAAAATGGAGTAACTTGAGTTGCAAAATTGTCAAAAGAAGATTATTTATGTTCCCGATATATTAGAAAATTCTAATTAACTTCGTCAAAAGTAAAAACTTCGTTCTTTAAAATGATCTCAAGAAGATTTCTGTTCTATTGTTTCTCACAAAGTTGTAATATTCAAAGTGAACACTATAGTGCTCATTTGCTATTGCAAAACTTGATACTATCAAAGACAGAGTAATCGCGCTTTAAAAAGAACATAGGTCGCTCGATCATTTTTTACAAAGTTGCAACAGTTCAAACGTGAACAACATTTTACTCGAAAATAAAGCCTCCCATGCAATTTCGTTATTCTTGATTACCAGCCATAAAATCCACCTGACTGAAGTATCATGAAACACCCTGTATGTAGAATAAATTATACTAAATAATTTAGTACGGAATATTCCATACCTTTACATTTTTGTTACAGCTTGTTTTTTGCTAAGTCACGTGCCCACGAAATTCTTTACAATCTCAACTTATATGGGATTCAGGGTGTTCCAAAAGTTACTCGCAATTCGGAAATGAGATGATCCTGAGGTCATTTAAAGCAACTTTTTCCTTTGAGAAAATTCAATCCGCGGCTTCGTTTAGCAGCCTAGCCAATGAGCGCAAATGGGCTTCGTCCACTCGTTGGCTTGGCCGGCTAACGCCAGACGAGCTCGCCTCTCATTGGTCAATATTTTTCGACAATAACTTGTTGACGATGCTTCGAAGAAAATTTTTATAAAGGAAAGAGTTACTTCAAATAACCTCAAAAACACCTCATTTCTCGATCGCAACTGACTTTTGGGACACCCTGTACATTTCACTTGTGAAAAAATTCGTATGTATATAAAAGACGTCAGCCTATAATTAAAATGTTTTAAAAAATGCGATGTGGGTAAAAAAAAGCTATTCAATTTGCCGGAAACTCCGGACGTCGGTTTAATGGGCACAGTAATTGATACACTTACCGTACGCGGCGTGTTTACTTTTATCGATAGCCGGTCGGCGGGACGAGATCGAGGATTTTTCGTGACTCGCGTGCTCGTTCGATCGACACTCGGCGGAGGCTCGCGTGTTTCGCTACTTCCGCACGACATCTGCTTCGCCTTTTTATGAAATAATGGCGCCGGCACGAGCGTGTACCCGCGTATTCGAACAACTAGCCCCATCAACCGAAACTCACCTACTCACCTATATACTTCGGCGGAACGGAACGGAACGGGATACGCGAATTAACATGGCCGGGTCAAGGGTGCAATTTTCCCCAGATTGGTTGTTCCTGATGCTTGCCCGCTACGTTTCCTCCCAACATCGCTGTACTTTTTCTTGAAAACCGCTGCCTAGAGCAGCAATAATCCGCTTGGTTTTTCGGAATTTCGCTAATTACTGCTCGGATATAGTGAGTCGAAAATGTATTCAGGCTGGCATTCGCGTTCCAACAGTTTTATACTAGAACGAATTTTTTCAAAACCGGGCTAAATGATTTTTTTCAATGTTAAAGAGACTAGTTTACTGCACAGTGATTAAAATAATGTCCTTTTCAATTTTGCTATTGTCTGGGATGACCAAAAAAGTTCAAAAACGAGGGTTATAATAGAAAACGTATTTTTCAAGTCTTCGTTAAAGGTTCGGATAAAAAAGTTAGCAAGCAGGAGAGTTTTATTTCTTATTTTTTCGTCATTTTAAATAATAACAAAACTAAAAACAATTGCTTTAACATTTAAAAAGATAATCATGGCATTCGATTCAGTTTTGAAAAAGTTATTCCGTTTTGAGAGATGGTAGAATACTGGGGTGCAGTTATAGAGGAAAATAGAATTTCGAAACAGACAAATGAAAATGTTTTAGTTTCTCAGGGTTCTCGGAAGTTGGCAACGAAATTAATTCTTTCGAGTAGTACTTCAATGAAGATATAAGTCATATAATCCATTCACATTAATCATTCTTGTGTAAAACATGTATCAAAAATTGTTTCCAGCGAAAGTTGTTTGGCATAGAAGGTAGCATACACGACAACAATTAATTTTGTTGTTGTTTTCCTTTTTCGTCTGTATGCTCCTTTTTATAACAAACAACTTTTGTCGGAAACAGTTTTTTATACATGTTACCTCAACATTTGAAGTAACCTTGAAGCATCGAAAACATCAAAAACTGTAATGTGGAACTATGGATTGCAATATATTTATGATTATCATTTCTTAATTGCAAATACGGCGAGAAATGCATTGCATAAAATATTCAGCAACTTCATAACTATTTTCCATACTTCTATCACTTAGTGTTTCCAAATCTTCCAGCGATTTTAATTGACTATAACTCGTCATTGTCTCTTTTTAAGGGACAATTTCAATATATTGAATTTTATAATATTAGATTTTCTTATATCTGCAGTAGTTCATCCGTCCAAAAAATGGGATGGTCAGTATTTTCAAAATTTGAAAATAAATAATAATAACAATGGTAAATTCAGTTTAAGTAAGCTTAAAATAAAAGCCACATGTAGATTGGCGGTTAATGGCGGTTAATGGGTTAACGTAAAACTCGAAACATCGCCTAAAATCGAATAAAATAATAGCTTAGCGTAAACAAATTATTTCAGTCACGGGTACGCGAGAAATGATTGCATAAAGTTCGCGCAATTTACAGAATAAGCTGCTCCCCGTTTCCCTCGAACAAGTTCTTTACACAGAATTTCTTTATCCGAACAATTTCGTCTCTCAGTTGACTTCGGATACTGGTAGATGCACTGCATTTCATTCAGCAGCTTACGGGACACCAGCGAACGAACATCTGTTTACAGCGTGCGTATAGCGGTGCTCATTAAGCGCTGCTAGAAGAACAATGCTGTCTCGTAGAGGAACAAGTCTCACCAGGAATTTTTGTCTCAGTTTTGGCCCCCTGTGAAGGTTCATTTCCGTCGGCGCTCCCGCGTTCTGTACATGGCCATGGAAATGCTCAGTAGATGCACCTGATGTCATCTCATTTTAGCAATTTAGAGATCACTTTGTGAAACATGTCACAAATGGCAAGTGTCACCGAATTATTCCTAGAATTTTTGCTGGAATTAATCCATTAACCACAGCAAAAATATATAAAATATATCATATATAAATAAAAAATGTAATGTTATATATAAAATAAAATATATTATAAAAAATATTATGTTATATATATCATATAAAATAAAATATATAAATATATAAAAATATACATTTAGTTTGTTGGAACTAATAGTCTAAGGTATATTCTCGATTTAATTAATATATAAAATTTAATAATTTTGAATTAAATACGAATTTCAACAATTTAGGGTACACTTTGCAAAAGACGTTGCAAGTAGCCAAATATCACAACAATTTTTAAAGTACATTGATAATTTAATAAATTTTGTAATTAATAGTAACTTTTAACAATATAGAGATCATTTTGCGATATCTATTATAACTAGTAAACATCACTCAATTCTTTCTAAAATTCATGCCGTAATTGACAAATAACAATTTTTAAAACTTATGTTTCGTTTAATAAATATTTGTTTTGAAAATTTATATTAAATATGACTATTAATAATTTCAGGATCACTTAGTGGTAGCTGTTATAAGTAGAAAATACCATTGAATTGTTTAAAGAAGTTTTGCTGTTACTAATCAATTTTTAATGAAAACAGTATTGTTTTTATTTAGGTAATAAACAGTCCGAGCGTCTTCAAAATAAAATATTTGCAACTTAATACTTGCACTTAATTTCATGACTTTTGATACGTTATCTTCGTCGAAAAATTTATTCTGTACATCGCAATGCTACGTAAGCCGTTTCGTAGACGTGTTTTGAATTGACTAAACTACTTCGTAACATCGTATCCATAAGCTGGAAATTTCGCGTGTTCCATGTAACACCCGCTCATTTGCTATACACATAGTAAGCCAAGTAATTCGCTGAAGCTGATTACTCCGTAAGTATACACCACTTCCACGTAGTGTGACAAGTTCTATTTCGCACTCGATTATAATGATGATGAATATTAACGTTCCGGAATGTAAACTGCACATGCACGTGACGTGAGTCAGGCTCCTAAATAATTCTGTAGTCTATAAAATCCAGATTCTGCAGCGTATTAATAATTGCAGATATTTATTCGTTCGGTTTCAAGAAATTCCAGTCTGGTGAAATCAAACTTATATTATACATTGGAATGTACCGAATCGAAAACTGTTTAGCAGTTTTATTAAATATTTCTTCGCTTCGAAATTTTAGTAGTTTAAACATAACTTTGACTAATTTTAAATAGAACTTTGACGACGGATTATAGTTAATAACAAGAGTGCAAGGCATCGTAGACCAATAATTCGAAGACAGAATCGGTTGCTACTTTGTGAAGAAAAATCGGATTGCCATCAACCTGAGCTCATTTCATGGGGCGAATTTCTTACTTCCAACATTTATAAATAATATTTCTTTCGAGGGTTATTTGCAACATAAACCAAGCAGGTATAAGAAAATAGTAATTGACGAAAATTTGAAATTTGAACTTCATTACGAAGTTTTGAAACATAGTACTTGTTGAAACTTTGTGCTGGAAAATCGGATTACAATCTATTTAAACTCATTTTAAAGGACAAAGTTGCTATTTTGAACGTCTGTTTATTAAATATTTTTATAATGCTCTTTTGTAACAGCAAACGAGCCGTAAAGCAAAAGTTAATTCGAAGAATAATAAAAGTTATTCGTGAAAATTCTTGATCTCAACATTTCTATGAAGTTTTTGCAGATTCAACCTAATGCTACTTTGTGTAGAAACATCGAATTATGGTCTAGTATTCCTCATTTTAAAGAGCATAGTTCCAAAGTTAGATTTCTTTCAAAACTTCTTTTATAATCTGCATTATAGTCTGCAAAGTGAATATAGTTATTGACGAAAATTTTAGATTTGAATTTCTGTATGAAGTTTAACACTTTCAATTTATTATAACTCTGTTATAAACAATCGAATAACAATTTCGCTGTACTCATTTTAAAGAGAACAACGCGCACTGTTTGCCAATCTCAGTTATCTTCTTTCTTAACTATGCTTTGGAACTAGGAACCGATTTGAAAACTATGCATACGTTTTCCTTGAGCAGGATTTTAAAATATTTTTAATTCAACTATCTCTCCAAAGTTTAAAAAATTTTCTACGGAAACCATATTGCTACGAATTCGTAGGTTAGAGTCTCCTCTTTTCGATGACTCTATAAAATTCGAAATACAACCTTTTCCTATCGCTTTATCCTGCTTTCTGTGAAGAGTGTATGGCCGATGTTAGAAGACACAAAAAGGTATTTAACAAATTTTCTAGGTGAACGTTTCATGGATTTCGGCTTACAATTATTTTTTAATTAACACGCGATAGTTATTGCAAGCTTCGAAGAGCAAGAATTGTATAGATATGGTTTCGCGTAGCTAGAATGGCGAACTGGGTCATAGCAATATCGATACAAAAACTGAGTGATTTAAAAATCAATCTGCGTGCGGTGTTTTGTGTGTGTGTGTGTGTGTGTGTGTGTGTGTGTCTACGAACACACATACTGTATACTGGAAATGGACATTCGACAGGACGTTTGAAGTATTTAATTTCGTCCTGCAAATTTGTTAATTAAATCGCCACCTTTGCCGTTCGCGTGCGCCGCTCGTCCGGCGAAATAAACTTGCTTTGTCCAACCATTTTCTTTTCGATTCGCTAGAACGTCGATTTACGCGAATCATTGTGTCTCTATTGTACCGACGACCGGATATCTCGAAAAGCGAATATATGCTTTCTATTTGTTCCGCTCGAAAACATAGTTTTATGATAAATTCATTACGTAAGCGAATTTTCGATGACACGTGAGTTGTTCGATTCTGACTTATCTGTAATTTAAAACATTGTTGATACACTAGAAACATTAACGAAAATTCATACTGAGTTCCCGTGAAAAATAGTTTCGCAATTTCGACACAAAAAATTCCATCGATAACTCCAAATAAAATCATCCCTTTTGGGTATCTACTTTCAAAAGTTCACTTAACTGTTTATGATAACCTCAGTTTTGAATCTATAGTCATCTAAAAAATTGAGAACATCGTCGAATCGTAAAGTAAATTATAGGTTAAAGTCCCATAGTAAGCAAGTGTGCAGGTTCAAAATCAAAAATTGATATGCAACGATACATACGTTTATGACATTATAAACGTTTATGTGTGTAGAAACGACGCTTAAAGACAGCGAGACACCTGTCGCTCTTTCATTTTATAGCACTGCTAGTTTATTTTAGTAACTGACAGTTACGATAACTTTAATTTTAGAATTCCGTTTCGACGCGGATTAATTCAATCGTAAATTAGTAACATTCGATTTATCATGCCGCCAGCAGAGATGGACCTCATTCTACTCGTCTGACTGAATGCAGACCGCGTTCTACTTGTCCGACTAAAGTGTCATAATCCACTTGCGCGGCTGCGAACGAGTCACATTTAGCTGCTGCAATAAAGGGAAGAGGTGTTCGAGTTCTCCGATCGAATATCGCTTTGTATCGCCCTTTTTTTTACTACAACAGAGAATCATTCATTCCGCGTTCGGTAGAAAGAAATCTGATTAATGATTAAAGATTATAACTCGTTAGTTATTATAATTAATTTATAATAATTTATAATAACGTAGATCAATATTATAAAACTAATATTATACTGTTAATACTATTAAAATAATACCATTACTTTCTTATTAGTTTGTAACATTATATTTTTTAATAATTTATGAAACTAATATTATAATGTTAATACTATCAAAATAATACCATTATTTTCTTGCTAGTTTATAAAATTATATTATATCTTTTAATAGTTTATAAAACTTATATCATGATGTTAATATTATTATTATTTTCTTATTAGTTGTAAAAATATAGTTTTCCATATTTTCAAAGCGATATTACTTCGTTCAAACGGTGTATCTGGAAAACGAAACATGGTGGAAAAAAACATTCTTTTAAATTAATAAAAAAAATTAATAAAAATTACTAAATGGTTATCGAAACGCATACTGGTTAACCATTAATCGGATTACTTTTCATATCTTTTCATAACTCTGATAGATAAACTCTTACAGTACGTTAAAAAAATATATCAAAACTTATGCTTGTTTAAAATTCTTTCATTTTTTGTAGTAATTAACTAATTTTGTAGTTTCGATAACCAATTAGCCATTTTCGTTTATTTTTGATCGTAAAGTATGAATCTAACAATCGTTCCTTTACACAGTTTATAGTTTTCGAGATATATCGAGTGAACAAAGTGACTAGAGAATATTTTTATAAAAAAAAAGAAAGTTACAATTTCAACAATATTCACATTATGACATTAATTGTATAGTAGTATTGATATAACATAAAAATTACAATATTAATTTTGTATTCAGATAACATTAATCTTATTACAGAAATTCACTTAATTGTTTATAACAATCTCTGCCTTATTATTTCTGTTATTTCTGTTATTTCTATTATTTCTATTATTTCTATTATTTCTATTATTTCTATTATTTATATTACTTATATTATTTACATTATTTATATTACTTATATAATTTACATTGTTTATATTACTTATATTATTTACATTA
The DNA here is from genome assembly GCA_028455555.1 of Augochlorella aurata. Classification (NCBI taxonomy): domain Eukaryota; kingdom Metazoa; phylum Arthropoda; class Insecta; order Hymenoptera; family Halictidae; genus Augochlorella; species Augochlorella aurata. The sequence continues at coordinate 10,086,329 of CM052159.1, forward strand.
TTTATGCTATCTGTAATTTCTATTATTTCTATTATGAATATAGAAATATTTTGTTAAGTTTTCTTCTACATCGCACAATCAGTAGTATTGCAAAAGTTTCTTTGAGTCTATAATTATTCACACCACCGTAAATATAGTTTTTATAAAATATTCTACTCGCAGAGAACGTATTCGCAGCTCCTACGACCACTTGCGTCGACCTTTATTTATTTTTTCGAAGCCGATCGGATGCCACTGGTTCGCCATTAAAAAAAGGAAATGCTAGAAGAAAAAGATGCGGATGAAACAAAAATGGAGGAGGCAAACATGTAACTATAACTAACCTATAATACGAGAGTCCCCGATCGATGGAACGACTCGGCTACACGATTACCCGCGTCATAATGACGCACAATGGCTCGCTAAAATGTCAAAATTGTTCTTCCGAATGTTTCCGTGGAGCGTGTATTTTTGATGACGGCGAGCCGCAAATCGCCGAGGCAAACGCGGCCGGAACAATGGAGGGTTTTTCTGGTTAGACAGCGGCGCATTGCGATGTGCGTTCGGGCGATCCGCGGGTCGCGTTTCAATGTTTTCAACTTTTAAACGGACCAGTCGCGAATCGAATGGACGAAGCTGTTTACTTTGCTCCGTTAGCCGTCCCCGGGACCAGCTATTCACCATTCTTCTAGACCTTTTGGGACCCGCGAGATTTTAAACGTTGTTAGCGCATCCGGAGCCTGGATCGTTAACACTTTATTTGCCGGTACATACAGTGGCCCAGAAAACTGTTCGTGCACCTTTCAAAACGCAATAACTTCTTTTATAACTGGACTAAATGAGCCGAATTTTTTTTAGATGACAGAAGAACTAGTCTACTAGACAATGACTTCTTTTATTTAATTTTGCTATTGCTTGAAGTGACAAAACAAAATTAAAAAACTCTCGCTTTTTTTTAATTATTTTATCCGAGCCTCTAACGAAAATTTAAAGAATACCTTTCATAGATCTCGGTAACTTATATATGCGCTGAAAATTTTATCGAGTTATGAGCTACACAAATTATTCTATTATTAAATTCAAATATTGATTATTGAATTATTATTATTAATTATTCAATTATTAAATTCAATTCAAATCGTTTAGACCAGTTTTAAAAAGGTTGTTGCATTTTAAAAGGTGTACGATCACTTTTGTGGGCTACTGTACATTGGGATCCTCAATGGGATCAGGATTGAGTGTGATTTAGGATTTTTTACTAAATGGCTTAATTATAGAAATGATATGCACTTTATTATAACAGTTTATCATAGACACTAAACGTAGAAAATTGTCGTTATCATTAGCTTATTATTAGACTGCGAATTTTATGCATTTATAATAAAAATGGGTAGATGAAATTTTGAACAATGTGATAATAATAATAATTTAACGACGTCTGTGTGTTATTTTCAGCGAAATGAAAGCATTAAAAGAAGAAAGAAATTGACTTTTTTAATTGGTTGAAATTGGTTGAAATAAAATAGATTTCGACATTAACGCTTTTCTTGTTCAACCCTAAATTGCTGAAATCAAGGTCATAGTAAAGTAGGTCGTTGAATTCATTTTTTCATAACTAATAACACTATGAAGTCAAAGATACAGGGTGTCATTTAAGAAAGTCAAGGTGACCTTGATTTTTAGTCGAAAAGCAATAGTCTTTTAATTTTGTTGTATTTGAGTATGTAGTCGACTAAATACTGATTAACTTTTATTGGAAACATTTTTTATCATACTGTCGAATGTGCTTGAAAAATCGTAGCGATAGGAACATGCCACATTCTGTGTAAATATGTATCAATAAATAAATAGATAAAAAATCAGAAGAAATGTGATGTAGGAATCGATTACGTTGATAGATTGGCAAATGCGTTTATATTTTTCGAACAACGTTGGGGGAAGAAGAATAATGATGCGATACGAATTTTTGTGAATTTTATAGAGTGTATAAAGTATAAAGTGATTCTATCGATTTTGTAGAATAAAATGACGTATGGCTTTTTGACATAAACGATGAAACATAGTTAAACGAAGATTGAAAAGGGGCATTAAATATTTATCAAATAGTTTGCAGCAGTTTCATATTTTAAAACACGAGGATATTAACTTATAAATAGTGAAATATGTTTAAACCATGTTTTAATCGAGGAAGAGTGTCGTCAGAAACACCAAATTAGAGAAATATTAGATATCAAAAATCTTTTTTAATTTAATTATACAGACTATTCAACTGTTTCTTATTTCAACATATTCCCTAGATTGTTTCAAATACAATGACATACAAGATTGTAATAGTATAAAGTTAAAAATACGTAGCGTATTAATTCTATAACATTTTTATATATATTTTTGAATATAATCTTCGTTCTTAATGAATATAAAATATACGCTATGCAACATACAATAAATAATATATAATACATACAATGTACAATGGGCAATGTGCAATTTACAATTTACAATTTACAATTTACAATTTACAATAAAATGTACAGAATATAAACTATGAACAATACGCAGCATATAAAATGTTCAATATGTTGAATATTGTAAAAAATATGCAACATATAGAATATATAGTATATATAGGATGTACAATATACAACGTACAACGTACAACACAACATATAATATACTATATACTTTATACTTCACTCGTACAGAATAAATTACATAAATATAATCACCTAATCACTTCATTATTAAATTACATGTACAATAAAACAAAATATTTAAAACACGATGTACTCTTCTCTTTAATATTATCTTGTTTAATTTATTATAAACTCTCCAACTAAAATCAATAGAAGCAAAAGTAATTCAATGTAGAATATTGTAAAGAATTATTTTAAAGCTTCACAATCCTTAATTAGTATTATAATTTTCAGAAAAGTAATTAGTACACTGGGCTTATGACAGATTTCAAATCAACAGTAGAAAGAAATATGTCAATTTAATTCTACAGAAACACGTCATTGATTTTTTTATTCTTAATAATTTCAGCATATAATATAAACTTGCAAAAATTAAATTTTTTCTGTGAAATAAGATAGAAATAAAATGTTGGGGTCACTGGTGACACTAAGTATACCAGTCAAAGAGTAACCTAAATAAAATGTTTAATTCATGTCGTATTCATGTTATATAAAATTCATGTTACATATTCATGTTCTATAAAAATTACAGTTGCTTATATGTTTTCTACACGTATAGCCATTCGATTGCATCAAAATATCAATTGCGAGCCTACTCAAATTACGCAAGTCGTCGATAAAATCTCCGATAAAAAAAAGCGACCCAGTGGTATCGAGCCTCGACTGAAAATTCAATTCGTTATAAAATTCTCGTGTTCACATCGTCCGATGTTTATCAAGCATAAATCGATTCGCTGTGCAAATAATAAAAATTAAATTCGGGAAAATACAAACGATATTTTTTTCGGAGTTCCGCTTCCACGTATCATCTCGAGTATTAAAATTACGCCGCGTAAAGTTTAATTACGTACGGGATGCTGAAACCAGTTTCACGAGTGGTACGCGCGCCGTCACAAGAAAATCATACTGTATTTTGAATGTCACAAGTGGTATGCAGATGGTATGCATAACATTGGAATTGCAAAGACTTCTGCTGGTTCGTGACGGCTCGGATGCCGATTTCATCATACACACACGCACACACACGAAAACAAAATGTGTTTTTTCCATCCCAGATAACGCAACCTTGTACTCTTTTCACAAAGTGTGTCGAATTTCTTTATTTCTTTATTAATGGAAAATGTGCAATTTGTAATTTCTATATGTTTCGCAGATTTATGCTTACGTTATAGTTGAGACTGTCAATTTTATACATTTACGACAAAAGTGAGTATCAAAAATATACAACAGTATAGAGGTTACAAGAGTTGGAGAATGTCGATATATTTTCATTTGCATATTTATTTATATATATATATATATATTGCCGATACATATCTCCAATATAATTTAAGTATATCTATGAAATAAATACAAGGCACATCTATTTTTTAAACAGAATAAAGTAATAAAGTAATTGAAATTACAAGATTAAAAAATTAAAATTTCGCCAGCTGCAACGTTCGGTAGTTAATGCGAATTTCGAAGTGAAAGATACTACTATGTGCGAACCGGGTAAATGGAGGTAAAAAGAAATATGTACACACTTTACAAAGAGCCGGGCGCAAAGCGTTCAAGTATACTAATTATTGAGAAATAATTAACCTGGATGGGAATCTGGGTTAAATGTACCGGTTTTTATGCGTATGCTATGCCACCGTAATTCGATCAATGACATTTGCTTAATAAAATTCGACCAATAAAGGTTCCCATGGACGATTGGAATTCCTGCGAATCATGTGACCGTATTTAGTCACGTGTACGTTTATTGAGAACTCCGCGAATGATTCTGCGTTTGTAGATGACTGTAGCTGTTCGGTGCCATCGGGTTTCGATAACCCGTGAAAGAAATGACGCACTGATCGCGAGTGACGCGAGCCATAAAATGGTAATGCTCAAATACCCGTGTTCGATTGCGTCGCTTGTATATGATAAGAACGAAAGGACTCGCGCCATTCTATCAGCTGACCTGAATTCCATCGGGAAAAGGTGTTAGTATGAAAAGGGTACGATAATGAGTCTATTATCCTGTTTCATTCGAATTCGACCGAATGAATCAGCCTGATTCTGTCTGACTTTGGATTTTTTTATCGGAAATTACGGAATCGTACGATACGAGTGTTTGATGTGCGGTTTCATTCATGTATCGAGTATGTGCACAAATTTTTAGATAATGAAAGAATCGAAATTGAGCTTGCTGCGAGCAATTAAGTATATTATTATTGTTATTCTGTCACGAAACGAAAAAATCAATTATTATGCAATTTTCATAGAAACTTCTATTTCGATTGTATTTCTTAATTTTTGTGACACGGAAAAATCAAAATTCAGCATACTATGAGCGCTTAAGTACATCCTTGAAAAGAAGCTTGTTACACAATTCAATATTCGAAGCTGGCTTTGAGAATATTTGATCAGGAAACGGACGAAACAATTATTTCCATTTTAACTATAGTCACGAATATTTAAACCATAGGATAATCAAAATTCAGTCTATTGTAAACTGCGAGAGCGTCTATGATCAATCTCCCATGTACGTTTTTATTAATGTTTTTTCTATAATTAAAAATTTGTTGACTAACGAAAAATAAAAATCGAGTAGACAAAGAGGTATACGAAGGGTTCATTGATGAAATGAAATTATATTAATGAATATATTAATGAAATTATTAAGTTTTTTGTTCAATTATTATTACAAGAATTTAATGTCGAACTTAAAATTACCATAGACGATCAAGTAAATTCTTAATAAGAAAGTAACTAAATAAGTGATTTTATTTTGACTTAAATTAGAGATTTTTACAAGAACTATGAGACTCCAGTATATACTGTTACTTATGTTCCAACTACATTAACAAATTTTTTTAACAGAAAAATATCGTTCAAGTTATACTTGAAAATGTGAGATTCGCTTTCCTATTTATTATACATGTAAATAATTCACTCCGTTCATTTGTTGGTCGTTGGATAGCAATAATTATGTCATCGACAATGGTTGAACAAAAAACCAGCATGAATAATTCAATTACTACGGAATTGATTAAAATTTAATGCATTTATTACTTATGATATTAGATAAACTGTAATGCATTTAATACTTATGATGTTAGTTAAAATATAAAATATTTATTACTTATGACTACATTACGGATTTTGTGCATTTATAGCAAAAATGAGTAGTTGATAAACCCAACAGGGACATTATTCGAAAAATTCAATAATTTCATTATATAATTTATAGCTCGTTAAAGTTAATTAAGACAGGAACAAATGTCTATGTATTTCCTGTTTATTACAATCAACGCACAACATTTTGGTTTTGCATAAAGATCTGCAGTCTATTTATGACATTAGTTAAAATATATTACATTTTATCGCGATCCCGTAAGATTTTGCGAGACGAGAGCCAGATTCTGAGATGATAACGGCTGAAAATCGAAGTATCGACGGTTCGAAGCCTAGTCAGCTGGGCATACTACCACACATGAGTCCACGTACACACAGACACAGTTCAAAGGGCGATGCTCCTCGCACGGGACCCCCCTCCAGCGCTTTGCTTCAATTTTTCCGTAGCCTTTGAAGTATTTCTCACTATTTCTTTCAATAATATTGCATACACTGTCCCCGGCAACTTTTTATCTACTCTGAACAATCGTCGCGTGACGAAAAATACATTCTATTTCAAATGAAAGTTTTCTGCATCCATTGCACAAAACGGAAACTAAATAAATATTCGCTTCTCCTATCAAGACAACTTTACTAACATACATGATTAATATATGTGTATATGACTAATTTCAAGACAACTTTATTAGATACATAGTTAAGCTGAATTTATACTAACTTTTATTTCTTACAACTCCAGACATTAGAGGTTAGGATGATCGACGTTCTACTATAGTTCCTTAAAACGTCGAAACGTTTTCACGTAGTTTAAAAAGTTGCACCGAAAAATACAGCAGGGAATGAATACTATACTTCATAAGATTTGCATGTTCCACACATGACCTATTTGTCAAACAAAATTATTTAACAATCATCTAGACTGATTTTACAGAATTTCTATTATCCCGTAACTTTATATGATAAGTTAAATAGATTTTTAATAGAAATTCAAACAGAAATTCTTAATCACAATAGATCTGTAATAATATTTTAAATAGAATGTTTTAATTATAATCGATTATTAACAGAATTTTAAATTGTAATAGATCTTTAATAGAATCCTTAGGTTTGTAATAGATATTTCAAATTATGACAATCTTTTTATAAAAGTTTAAATTTTAACGAATTTCAAATTTGAATTACTATAGATTTTTGGTAGAAGTTTAAATAGAAGTTTCAGATTATATTAGATTTTTAAATAAAATTTAATAATAATGGATTTTTACTATAAACTTGATTTATAATAGATTTTTCATAACTTATATAAAAATTTATCACTAAATAGAATTTATCATAACTTTATTTGATTATAACTTTATTAAGACTAAATACACATACTCAAAAGTACCAGTAGTTTTAAAAGAATTTTCAAAACGGCTTCAATCGTCACGAATTTGAAGAATATAATCTACGATCTTCTTGTTTTACCAGAATAAAATGACTAAGAATAAAATTTTGAAAACTATTCAAGTCTGAACGTCCTTTATATTACATTTTGGAAAAAGTCTATTCACATTGGTACGCTGAAAGCTGCAGAGAAATAATAGCAGCAAGTTGAAAAGGAAACCCCATGCTGGGAGCATCGCCCTTTGTTTTATTTCGACAGTGTGCGTGAGGCTTGTATAAGTTGTAGTTCAAACGTTCAAACTGCACGCTCCGGATGTCGAGCTCGGATATCCAATTGTTGATATCTCGAGCCTGCCGAATGATAACAGGCTTCTCGCAATTTTATTTATATTTCATTTGAGTTGCAAACGCTATTGTAGATTCCGATGAGAACTCTATATCTTAATAAAAAAAATATATTTTGTGCTTCCTGAGAAATGTAATTAAATAACTTAAAAATTAGGAAACGATTTATATAAATTATTAACATATACACGTGTGTAGGCATATTTTCATTACTTAATTACATCCTCAGAATTATTCAATACATGCAAACATATGATAAATTTTAAGGAGGTATCTAAAAAAATGTTCAGAAATGATAGATGTTTGGGTTATTTCACATCAAAGCTTAAACAATTATAAAGATCAGTGTGGATATTTCAAGTGCCACAACCTGCAACCTTGAAAGTTATGTAACAAAAGTTCATCACCATTCCCCTTCCAAAAAATCTCGACACAAAGAGTTAAAAGAATTTTATTATCAAAAATGGAGGCCTCTTCAATTCTCGGAATGTTAACAAATATTTTTAAACAAATCCAACGAACTTTACTCGGACCTCGAACCTTGAAATAACGTTGAAATCGTTTTGGCCAGAAAAGTCGAGCTTCTAGTCCACCTGTGCATCGCCGCGGAATGCACGAAGCCTTCGACCTTGAAATCTACGAATACGTTATTCTCCAAGTAGCCGTCAAAACCGTAGTGGACAACTTCGTAGGAATATTCTGCGCTCTGCCTTGCCTCTGCGAGTTCCTCGCATATTCGTCCGAAGTATACATTTAGGGATGCACAACGCTGACACAGTGCAGAAAAATAAGTGGAGCACTGGAGAATGCATCGTGCCCGCTCCGCGACGATACGGAGCCTATTGATTTTCGAATTTTCATTGCTCCGCGGAGGGTACGGAGACAAAAGTATCCTCCGTGCGCTGAGGTGAAGTGCGTCCCTTTCAAATCATCTCAGGAATTGCATTCTCCCCGATGCGGTTCGGCGATGCACCGGAATCTACGAAATATTTCATTTAACCACGGTGGAGGGATAGTTTCATATACATATACAGGGTGTCCCATTTAAGTTGAGATTGTCAGAAATCTCGTAGACACGTGATTTAAAACAAGCAAACTGCTACATGTCCTTTGGTATTTCAAGGCGGGATTAAAATGGCACTACTAGCTCTTTAACGCGTGCCTGTTTTCAAGGTTATTCTATATTTTTTATTTCAGAATCATATTCTACGTTAAAAAATACACAACTTCTGCCTGAAATATTTTTTTGTAATATGATGTTCTGAAACGAAACAAAATACTTTTATATATAAATAAAACAAATATGTTAAAAGTAACATTTACTTAACCTAATATTTACTTAAAAGTGAATATCTTAAAAAGTAAGAATATCTTAAAAAGCAATAAGATGTTTCAAAGTTGCGCATCTTTTTACGTAGAATACAGTTTTGAAATAAAAAATATAGGTTTATCAGAGAAAAAGCAGGATGATTTTCAAATGACCCTGAAAACGCACACACATTAAAAAAGTAGTAGTACCACACGACTCTCCGCTCGAAATGCTAAAGGATACATGTCAGTTTGTTTGTTTTTTTTTTAAATGACGTGTACGAGATTTTTTACAATCTCAACTTAAATGTGACACCCTGTATATGTGTATGCAGTTGGAATTTGATTCGCCGTACAGCGGACTGCCTGTTTCTTATTCGATGTTTGTATATGCAGCGTAATAGGATAGATATTTGATTCTGTTCGATACAGTTTTCTTCCGCAAAAGCGAATGTTTTCATGTAATTTCTTTGCAATTCGACGTACACGGAAAGTTATGCGAATGCATTCTAGATTGGAAGTCACGAGATTCTCAATAACTTTCTTAATAAATATTGAAATGTTTGCAACATGGCTTGGTTTGACGAAAGATCAATTTTTCTGTAGAAAATGGAATGTCATAATCGTCTGTGAATATTTTTCTAAACTAATTCGTAAGAGATTGCTTGGAATTTGAATTTGACACAATAAGAAAAGTTTGATGAAATTTGATGAATTTGTTTATACAAAAGCGAATTTGTCCATTAATTTTCTTAAAAATCCGAAATATACAATACATTCTACGAATGTGTTCAACAACATAACTCATAATTTTCTTAATATCTTCCTAATTGTTTATACAGGGTGGTTGATAACTGGTGGTACAAGCGGAAAGGGGGTGATTCTACGCGAAAAAAGAAGTCGAAAATATAGAATAAAAATTTTTCGTTTGTGGCTTTGTTTTCGAGAAAATCGACTTTGAATTTTCGCTCGGTACGCGTGCACTTTATCACGTCTCGTTATAACAGCATCATATTTCGATTTCTTGCAAAACAAACTACTGGAATTATTAGAAGATGTACCGCTGAGAACTAGAGAAAGTTTAATTTTTCAACAAGACGGTGCACCGCCACATTTTAGTCGTCATGTGAGAGATTTTTTAAATCAACATTACCAAGGCTGGATTGGTCGTGCTGGAACAATAGCTTGGCCACCACGCTCTCCTGACTTAACTCCGCTTGACTTTTATTTATGGAGCCATATTAAATCAATTGTCTATTCTGAAGAAATCACAAATTGCGAGCAATTGAAAGAAAAGATTATTGTAGCCTTTCATACTTTAAAACAAACGTTAGAAAGCGTACATAGAAATTTAATTAGAAGAGCAGAAGTATGTGTTCGGCAGAATGGGCAACATTTTCAGCAATTTTTGTAACAATAAACTTTATGCTTACTTCATATTATTTCATTATGTATTCCTAATTTTTCGTTACGGCAAAAACAAACTTAAACTGCGATAATATCCATCGAGACAACGATCTACAGTGGGATCCGTTATAACGAGACGTGATAAAGTGCACGCGTACCGAGCGAAAATTCAAAGTCGATTATCTCGAAAACAAAGCCACAAACGAAAAATTTTTATTCTATATTTTCGACTTCTTTTTTCGCGTAGAATCAGCCCCTTTCCGCTTGTACCACCAGTTACCAACCACCCTGTATAATAATAGAAAATGGCGTATCTCATATTATAATTGCAATATCGCTTACAATATAATTAAAAGTAACCATATTTAGTATTAATAACAATGCAACTATACTATATGATATTATAATTATAACATCATAATATCAATTATTAAATAAATCAATAAATGTCACTGCTATAATCTTATAATAATGAAAATATGAGAACAGTTTTATTTCATAGTACAATCGAAGTAAGATATATAATGTAATTGAAAATATTGCTGATATTCTATATTAATTTTGTTTAGAAATTTTGAGAAATCTTGTTGCATAAGAAGTGGAAATGGTAGCAGCTATTAGAAAATGGTAAAGCAGAAAAATTATAATGCAGTATGCGTACTTTGGATTCCAACTGCGCGTATCCATTGAACAATTAATCATGAGCAGTTCGCGGCCAGTTCGTTGCGAAGTGAATTTACGGGAAACTTTACCGAGCCCTGATTAAGAAAATACCTTACAGTGCGAGGTGTGGAATAATTGAGTTTGTGAAAAATGAAATTGCCTCGACGTTTTTCTTTCACGTACACACCTTATCAGGGAAATGAATGAATACATAATAAAATATGACCCTTACACAGCGCAGCGAGCTGTTTTCTTCGAGAGCATTGTGCATGACAGTAGCCTCGTTTTTTACGAATATCATACAGAATTTAGTTAGCTATTAATATTCCGATGGAAATGCATCGATGCAACTGACAACGAAACAAGAATGTAATTCTAATTAACGGTGCGCAATTTCTACGTTTTTAATTCCATCAGAATTGTGTCCACGAGCATATGGGATAATGTAAATTAATAATTAATAGCCTCGTACGTCGTTTCTAATTTGCATTTACTATGGCATGAAGTAATTCTAGTTAGTGATTAATATTTGTTTGTGTTTCGGAGAGTTTGTCATTTCGTTCATACGTTTCGAAATTTCTTACTAAGCATAAATTTATAATGGAGTTAATATTATTATTATTTGTAATTATTAGAGTAGATAAAATAATAGTAACATTTACTTTAGCATTTACGTTAGCAGAAATTCAAGCATCTATTGTATAAAAAACAAGAAACACAGTTTGAAACTGTCAGGAGATTCGGGATAATAAGAGCCACGTATTATTATCACACTTTAATTAGTTATATTAAGATATATATATATAAACCACATTAGTAGAAGATGCGTGCGTTTCACATGACCACGTGGAGGAGACTGCAACTCCTCAGAAAAGAAACAAACGACGTTGCTAGGGCACGACACGCCCCCTTCAATTAAGTGCTTATAGGGATATGTCGATAAACTAGATTGCGTGGGTAACACTTATCATTCATCATTTTCTTACAGAAACAAAAGATATATTTTCAATGTTCGTATTCGGTTATCATCGAAATGCTGAAAATTAATGGAGGTCAACGTAAAAATATTTCCACCATATTTTCTACGCTTTAACCGATAATATTAGTTGAACCAGTTTCTGAAAGCTAGCGGGGAAGTTGTTAACGACTCGCAAAAATCTCTTTCAACGAAAGCTGAGCAAACTTTAACGAAAAAATGTTCCATACAGGGTATTACATGAAATATTAAGAGGAAATAATATTCTAGATGTGGTAGGAAGCAAGAATGTTCGTAATATTATTTGAATTCTTATTATTATTGTTTTAATACATTTCGTTGAATTCACAAAACATTCTTTCTTAACAAACTAATACATAGAATCAAGCTTACATTAAAAATATTTTCCTAGAATAAACATTATTATATTTTATAATTTATAAGTTATTAGTTAGCAATGTACAATGTACAATACTCAATATGTAATATACAATCTACAATCTACAATATACAATATGCAATATACAATATACAATATACAATATGCAGAAATTGTTACATCAGTCTTTGTCAAATAAATGTGCATAAAAATCAGTTACCTCACCATGATAACCGAGATCGCACCCACACGAATTGCGCGTATCATCAATAGCTCTATACTCGATAACCAGAAGCCTGGTCCGATTCGCAGTGGGCAGATCCCCAAAAACTTTGCTCATTTGCAGGCGAGTAACGGCCGCGGCCGCAACAGCTTACGAGGTTATATTTTTCCGTTTATTTCCCCTTGACTTTGCCCCTGTTTTATGTTGGTCTTGCGCCGCCGTTTTCCCGAGACGGATGAAATTCGGCGCGACGCGCCTCGCCGAAAGGAACTTTCGAGAGATCCAACGGACCGAAGTTGCCAAGAATTTTCTTGAGATTAGACTGTGCTCTGTGGTCACAGAAATTGGCAGTAACGCCGGGTCACCAGTTGCCGCGAGTCCGACAACTTCAATAACAGAGCCACGCTGTTTCTTTGTCGGTTCCCGGGGTCCAATGGAAAACTTTCGACTTCCGGAAGCGTGGGCTCGCCTTATGTCAGATAAAAGCTTCTGTCATCTTTGTCAGTGGATTGGTGGTCTTTATGCAAAATAACAATTTTCTGCATCGCATTGTGCGACTTTTGACAACCTAGCTGGATTTAATTCCGAAGTTGAATGTTGTTAGAAAACATCCAAGTTACCCATAATTTGAAAGCAATACCTCAGTGACCCGCATTAAGTATTATTCGTAACAATGCATTCCGATAGGATAAATATGTCTCTGGAGCGAACTCTCAGAAATTGATTGGTTCGCTAACACCATTTCAGAGCGAGAACAGTTGCATTTGAACTGTGATTGTTGTTGGAATTATTTCACATTTATTATTGTATTATTCCATTCATTAAGGTGAGTTTTTAGTATGCATGGAATATATGTTAGTTTGCAAAATGTAATTATACAAAATCGACGAACTTTTTACGCAGAAATATTTTGTGCATCTAAAATAAAGCCTCAGTTACTAAAAAATTCAAAAAAATTTTTAGATCTACTTACGAATTTGACAGCATAGAAACTAAGAAAGAATTTTAAAACATTTTTTAGAATTTTTTTCCAAAATTAAGAAAGAATTCTTTAAAAATTTGCGAAAATCCCAATTTATATAGTTTAGATAAACTTGGTTTAATTAAAATAACTGTAATAAATGTTTTAATTGTTCCTGTTAAGATCAGGAACAGTTGCAGGATCATGGATGTCGAAATTTATTGCCCTTAAATATTTTATGTTTTCATTATTTTGTAATAATAATAATTATCAGCAGGAACAATTTAATGGAATGAATTGCCACAACCAATTTATTAATTTATTCCTGATGTAATTTTATTCTCTTTGAAATTCAAATGAATAATTTTCAAACGATCTCTTATTAGAGCGAATTAGTTTGAATAAAAGCTGATCCAAATACAACATTGTGAATTGCTTCATTTAAGTGAAAAAGTAACAAATGCATTTTTTAAAATAACATCAGTTCGATGAAACAATGTATTATTTCAATATAGTCATACGTTAAATATGTTTATCAAACAATTATATTACTTTTACTACAACGTTCCTACAAATGAGATAATAAATTAGTACAAATTGTTCACCGTTTCGAATCATATTACTTCGAAAAGTGGTTCATTTACGTCGATAAAATTCCACCGATATTTTTGGGAAAACTCGATTCGAAAAGTTTGCAAGCAAATAGGAGCTCCGCGTATCTCTTCTAATCCAACAATCAAATTGGCCATACCGAGGAAGAGCGACGAAGTGACGTAATTATAACATTAATTTATCGAATTACTCTCTGCTGAACTCCCAACAGTAGTATACATCATCGGCTCCCTGGAGCGCAATAGCAAATCTCGTACCCTATCTATATTTATGAAAACAGGAACTCTTGTTTGTTGGGAAGCTGAATAAATCAGGAGCGGGCAACAATAAAATTTACTGTGAAATTCCCAGAACGTTTCTACTTTTGGTCTCATTTACTTCTTCTTCTAAATATATCCGAAAATATGCTTGTCCTTTGTCACTAACCGTCAATATTGAAATAGTGGTGAAACAATTTAGTAATTTTAACTTCATTCGAACAAATGTTCATTTCCTTTAACATTATATTTTCAGTGTAAAATTAGTATATATAAACTACTCATAAATAATAAAATTTTAAATCATTTGAATGTGTTCATTTTATAGTTCAACTCAAACTTTAATTCATTAATAGAAAATGTGGCTGAACAGAAATCTATCATTGACGTGAAACAATTCTAACAACTAATCTGAATAAATTATTTAAAATGATAAAAGTCGATAAAAAACGTGCAAACGTATCAAAAATTATTCTCGACGTATTTGATTTCCGATAAGTATTCGTTTCTTTAATAAATAAATATATAAATTAACCTCAAGTCATTCTGTAAATAACCATAGTCCGTTTTTCACCTTCAGCAGTACACTTCCTAAACCGTGTAATTAGTTATTATAAAAGTTATAAAAGAGGTACGATTTAGGATACAGGTTGCCAAAATCGTACTTTCTCAATCTTTTTGAAAATTGACATTTGAGTTAATAATAAGCTTTTTCACACATTTATAAAGATTAAAAATGTTTAAATAACACGTCATCATATTACTCCAAACAATTACTTTTATAAATAAGATTACCAGTTTTACATATTTTTTAAATTTGCTTGACTGGTATGACTATGGCAACTCTCCTTTAATTCCTCGAGTAATTCAACTGTAATTCTGTGGAACTCTGCAGATAACATACTCGAAACTCAACGAAAATCAATAAGAAATAATTGATTTGTTTGGTCCGTTAAGAAAACGCGAAAGAAAAGTTGATTTTTCGCAAGTTCGAGCCTGGAATACTTCTCTAAACGGATTGAAAACGCGAAGGCCAGAAGAATTGGCACGGAACGCAATGAGTTCCAGAGCCATGGAATACTTGCTTCGATGTTCCTGCGCGATCCCCCGAGGGGAATCTCATTCTTACTTTCTTCCTGCGTCGCGACGGTTGCGGATAAAGCTTCTCAAAAGGTTTCGCGCCATGCACGAAATACGTAACCCACAGCTTTGGGCTGGTATCAGCGCCCCGGCGACGTCGTCGTTTCCTCAAATTCCGTGATGCATCCCCGAGAAATATGGACCATTGTCGCGAGAACAGCCTTCCTCGGAAGTTCGGACCCATAGGCGTAGAAAGTTCCGAATGTAGAAGTTTCTAATGCTTGCTTCGCACGCTTAAAAAGAGGGCCCGTATCGTACAGGAGTATGAATTCTTCGAACTCTGGTAACAGCGTACAGTGGCTTTAGAAAGTATTCGTACACATTTTAAAACAGAATAATGTATTTTATAATTGGGCCAAGCATTTTTTTTTAGGATGTTAGAGGGATTGGTTTACTTTTTTTAATCCGCTTCTAATTAAATTCTACTTGAAACCTGTTGTAATTTAAATTTCACTATTAACATTTATTTATAATTATAATTAATATTAAAATTAAATTATTATTTATATTGAAAGTATTCTACAATTCAATTTTATATTTAAAAGTCTGTTATAACTTGAGATTCTACTTAAAATCTCCATCAAAAATATATTATAATTAAAAGATTCATTAAAAATCTATTGCAACTTAAATTCCGACTGAAAACCTATTGAAATCTAAATTTCCATTAATAATCTGTTATAATTAAATTTTACTTCCACTCAAATCAAACTGTAATTACAATTTCTATTAAAAGTATTGTACAGTACAACTTTGTATTGAAAATCTAGTATAATATAATTAAATTTTATTTCCACTCACATCTAATTATATTTGTAATTTCTGTTAAAAATATTTTACAATGCGACTTTATATTAAAAATTCATTGTAATTAAAAATTCTATATGAAATCTATCGTAAATTGAATCTTTTTCAAAAATCTATTATAATTAAATATAAGCGTCAACATTTAATGCATAAATGGGGTAAAGAAACATTATTTGCATGATAATAGTGAAAAGGAAAGGAAAAGGTGTAAGGTAATAGGAATTGATCACATTTAACAAAAACAAAGTTGCCTTTTCTATCGTAATGTGTATAGTTTTCAAGCTACTATAAAGTACTTGACAACCATAAAAGCTAATCTGTTTTCGGAGGATCTTTCTAAACATTCCGTGAAGTTACAATAAAACTATGTTACATAAAGTTATATAAATATTGAACGTAAAGATGCCATCGTAAATGCTTTCATCATTTCGTTTAATAAGAATTATGTCAATACGCTGAACAAGTCAGCCTATAATGAAAAATTCAGTAAATACTGCTTCGAAGCATGTACATATGCGTGTATGTAGAATAAATATTTGAATTTTAACACCGAGGAAGAATTGCCAGTATTGAAGCTTTTCAAAAATCCATGATGTCAACATAAATACGATTGTTTATACTTTTTCGTTCGTGCATGTTATTTGATATCTGTATGCGCTATTTCTGTTGTTAATTATTGAATAGCTTAATAAAGGAGAATTATTACAGATAGAAAGAGAAAGAGAGACAGAGAGAGAGAGAGAGAGAGAGAGAGAGAGAGAGAGAGGAAGAAAGAGGGAGAGTATGGTTAGTACTAAAATACATAATCCCGTTGGGAAGAAGCATTCAAATAAGCTAACAAAGATGTTTCCTCAAAACGAACGAAAAATATTTTGCACTACTTGCAATTATGATTGCCAGCTGCATTTTAAGGCCAATGGATATTGTCAGAGCAATAATGTCGCCGCATAAGGTACACAAACTCGAACAGAAATTGAGGACAGGTAAATGCAATTTTGGCGTCAGGTCGCTCATGATTTGCTCATACCTTTCTCTATGGAAAACGTTCCACTTTTATTTCAAGCTAAATGAATAGTATTCCAGATACAAATATTCCACAACAATGAAAATTTAATTTTTGTCCAACACAATACCACGGCTTATAAAATATTCCATACGTTGTGCCGGTGTTTAGAAAACAATATTCCGTTTTTACTGCGACCTTTTCATTGCGACCATGGCATTTGTAACAAAATATCAGTTCGGTAAATTTTTACGAATAATCAACTAACACGCACATACAGAAGAATTAAAAATTGCAATTCTTAAGGCTTGAATTTGAGTTGATAAAATTATAATGAAAAATTTTGTTGCAAGCATAAATCAGTCATATATAATTGTTATCTAAGTTGTGGTAGTTATTTAATATTGTTATTTCTGTGCGTCGGAATTAGAACAACGTGATTTTTCATAACAATTGATATATTTGTGAAATCCTAATTCGATGCTATTCATTTTAACAAAAGAAAACGGTTGAACCTTATAATACTTAAATGTTATACGAAACTACCTTAACTTATTGAACAGTATTTAAAAATATTATAATTGTAAGATGCAAGTTTAAACTATAATATAACTGTTGAAAAATAAAACTTGCACTATAATTAGTCTATGGTTTGTTTAAAAATTATTATCTCTAGTACAAGCGTATCTCAAACGACAAATAATCTAAAGAAATTAAAACAAAAGACTTCACACTTTAAAATGAGCTAACACAAATGATTGTACAATTTGGTTTTACAAAGCTACAAAACGTTATTAAACAAGGATTGTTGCTACAATGCTACTACATTGTATGCTATAACTACAACGTCATCTTCTATAACTACATTCTATTGCACATAATCACTACATTGTACTATATGTATAACTAAATTTTAATAACAACATTATATTTTGTAACTACACAATATCCTAGAGAATATAAGGTATTACTTACAATATAAAATATAATGTATTTATAATATATATCATATTATATAATATAATGTATTCATACTATATATCGTTTTATATAGTATAATGTATTTATATTATATATCATATCATATAACATAATGTGTTTATATTATACATCACATTATATAATATAATGTCTTTATATTATAGAATAGAATGTTGTTATAGCATATAATGTAGTTACAGAAGATTATATTCTACAAAAACATTCTATTTTATAACTGCTCTATTGTATAATCAGTACATTGTATTATAACTACACTATGTTCTGCAAATACTGCATTATATTCTATAAGTGCACATTATTCTATATAATATAAAGTAGTACTTACATAATATAATGTAAGTACTATCTTACATTCTCTAGAATAGTGTACAGTTGTGGAATATAATGTAGTATTTGCAGAATATAGTGCAGTTATAATACAATGTACTGGTTATACAATAGCGTGATGTTATAAAATACAATGTAATTATAGAGTATAATGTATCAATGAGATACTAGATTAATAGAATGTAGTAGTTGCACTACATTACATTTTATATATACATCGTTATCGTAATCATAATCATATCAACATAGGCTAAAAAGTGAAAAGATCCGATTTTGTCGCGGTCGCGCAAATAGTGTCACAGGGTAGATTCTCCGTGGATCGTCGTTTAGCGACGATTGCGCGATTTGAGTAATCAGTGGTAGATCGTCCAGCCGCGGCAACATTGTCACGAATTTCTCCTCGACTTACCCGGAGGAGCCTCTATACCACTGGATGGTTTCAGTGTCACGCCGTGGGCGATCGTATGCCAGAGCGGAGTTATTAAACGTGTTCGTTCACTTCCCTCGAGCGATTGAGCTTTCCCTCCGCAAAGTCTGCTACATCACCACCTATATCACCGTAATGTTGATATTTATGGAACACGCCTGCTGCCCTCCGTTCAAGTGTAAATCCAAATTGATCTCCGCCCGTGCCGAGCTACCGGCGATCCTTAAATCGTGCTCCGGATAACGTACAATGCGAACGCAACATTATTCATCGCGTCGAGATGATCGTTCTCTTCTGCACCGAGTGGACCAATGCGTTCGCAGTGCTTGAAAACAATGGTTACTCGGAAATCTAATCTTTTCGGCGCCACATTAATCATCAAAATGAAGCGAGTGTAATATGAACATTCCCTATTGAGCATGACGATATCCTCTAAGCAACGTAAACGGTTCTTTTCTCACTGCAGACTGGAAATATGTTCTTGAGGTTCGAGGTGTGACTACTAAGTGAAACATGCAACAGTGGAAATACTAGTGGAATTTTAAAATGCACTTTCTATTTGGTACTTGTTTCTTATAAATTATGGAGACTGTCTTTATTTTGCATAGAGACAATGTCACAATATGATATACTACATCATTATTGTATTCTACGAGAAATATTACGAAGAAAAAAGTAGAACAATTTTCTTTAATTGGGGGCTTCGTTCGTTAGAGAAACTAGTTTGAATAGTTGGGTAGCATATGTCCTTTAAGATTCTTTGAAAAAAACTACGGAAATAATACAGGGTGCCCAAATGTTATTCAAAATTTGAAAATGAGGAACTCCTCAGATCATTTGAAGTTACTTTCTCCTTACCACAAATGCAATTCGTGGCTTTGTTTATGAGTTATTAACGAAAAACAGTAACCAATTAGAGGC
>CM052159.1:10106349-10138542 GCA_028455555.1 Augochlorella aurata
GAAGCATTGTTAATCTATTCTAAAAAATCATTCGAGACACATTGACAAACCATTGGTAAATCATTGGAGAAACATTGATAAATCGTAGCGAAACATTGATTAATTTATTGATAACTCATTGCGGAAACATTTACACATCATTGTTGAATCAGGAAAAAACATTTATAAACTGCTGGAAAAAATAGGTAAGTTATTTAGAAACATTGATAGACATTGATAATTGGATAGCATTGGTAAATCATTGGACGATACTAATAAACCGAATAATTCATCGAATAATCATTGGAATACATTACTAAATCATGGGAAAACATTGATGAACCATTGTTAAATCATTGATAGATCATTGAAACAATATTGATAAATTACAGACAACGCTGTTGCTGTAGTTACATATCTAATTCTGGTGCAGGGCCGCTCGAGGAGCAATTTGCGTCATAAATGTCTCCGAGTAGTTCCAAACACTTCACCGTCCACTTCATCTGTTTGGACAAGTCGCGCTCTGCACCTCCGGCCGCTAAATAGGTAATAGGGATCCTTTCTCAGCAAGATACTTCTGAACTGCTTGAACTGCGCCTCCAAGTTAAATAATTCTCTATAGTGACTGTCCGTTCACTCATCCGGGAAACGTCTGATTAGGTAAACGCGATTAAACCTCCTCGAATCATTTCGGATTCCTTGCATTTCATATTTCCTTTGGAACCTTTGGAACATTTGGAACATTATAACTCCAGCTTACCTTGTTGACATGTAATGGACATTCAGGTCTGTTTTATGATACTTTTAAGATGTTAAGAATTGTTGAAGGCGACGGAGAAAATTAGTGTGAAGCATAACAATTGGAACTGTCATTGTATATTAGGAATATTCTAGTAACTTCGATCACCTTGAACTCGAATGTTAATTGTAATTTACTAGAATGTTATAAATGTACACCGACCATTTTTAGTAGTGTATTGTGAAGAGAATGTTTTTCTGAAATTAGGACACATTCGTTGAAGATGAAATAATTTGATGACAGACTGTAAGTTTTTAATATGAAGTAAAAATGTTCTGCAAACATGGTATTGTACAACATAGGAGTTAAATGGTATTGTATCTTTTTTAACAATAATTTTAACAAATTACGAATGATGAAACAGCATTACTGTTTCATAGAACATACAGTTCTCCAAATATTTTATTGTCGACCTATACATTTTTATTATAAACACATAAAATCCGCAGGCTGTATATTAAGTTTTTTTACAACGCATTTCGCTATTATCTTGCTTATCGCGAACAAAAAGGTAGGTCATTAAATTTAAAGGATAATTTACTGTTAGTAATCGTTTCACAGATACGACTTTGAGATGACCTTTGCCACTATAGCCTAAAAAATAATACCCTGAAACGTAATGGTTGTAACGTTGATATTTTATTTAGTAATATTGTTTAGTAGCATTGTATTTCAATAATTACGATATGACACGTTTGTTATCGTCAATTGTTGTTTTATTTATTTGGAAGTATATATTTTTACGCCTTTAAAAAATGATTGATGGCAGTAGAACGGGTAGGGTGACCCTGTATATTCATGATATCTGAATCAAAAATGGATGCCTCGTTCTCTCAATAAATCAAGCGAAAGTTTCGGCAGCAGCCGTCGATGCCATAATCAAGATATGGTAACCATATCAATCTTTTTAGGTTCTGCTGCTAGATGCTGAACAGGATCGACTTAAATTGGTTTATCGACCGTAAAAGATTGATGAAAACTAGCTCCAAAGCTATTTTTACCACATTCGTCGATGGAATAACAATGCAGTCGTAGCGATCTCACGTTGAAGAAAACTTTGTAACTTTGAAGACGTCTCATTATAAGCTGCCTATGTCGATTGTTAGTCGGCGCTTTTTAACGTCGTTACAATGGATTAAACTTATCGCTTAGACGTAACATTTTTGTCATCGGGCTGCATACTTATCGACTGTTTTTTAATTGTAAAACACTCTTGAAAAAATATACGATTCAAAGGTGTTAAAAATTGTCCTTTTGCTCTTTAAAATAAGGTCAAATAGATTGCCATTCGATTTTTCTTTGCGAAGTTACGATATGCGCAATTTTTTAGGTTCCGCAATTGCCATTTCATTTGTTCAATTTTCAATTATCTTCACGTTTCTGTGCGCTTTTGCAAATACATATGTGTTTGAGACGGAAACGACTTAACGATACTAAAAATGGAGAAGCTTTGGTCTATGAAATGAGCCTTGGTAGGTGATTGTCCACCTTTTCTTCACGAGATTACGACACGTTAAACATTAACAAATGAAGCGAGGATTTCGTTTTACGTTTTAGCTACCTTGCCGAATATTTTGACTAATTTTTAAATGTTCGTTCGTTTCCAACTTCCTACAAATCCGACATTTTTTTCACACTTTTTGAATTGTACGGGAAAATATCGTTTGGACACTCGCACCACGTTGTACCGGGCTTCCGTTAGTATTTTGCCATTTTAAAGTAAACCACAACATTATAAATATCTCACAACGTAAATAGAACAGTGGTTACAGGAAGAAGAGGGGCTGATACGACCAACGCCGATGAAAACCTTTATATGTTCGATAAAAATGCAAATTATGACTGGAAATTTCTGGATTATATACAATAACTGTTATTCATAACTAAAGGCAATTGTGATCAAATATAATAATTTTTATAGATTAAACTTAACTTTATATTGGCAATGTTTTATCATGGTGTCGGTAACGGTCGTAGTATTACTTTTTGTTTATGTAACCATGTACACACAGTCATTGGACTTTTTATTTATTAATTCAATATTATTCATGTACAGGTTGACCTATTTAAGATCAGATTGTAAAGAACACCGTAGACACGTGATTTAAAAAAAAACAAACTGACACGTGTTCTTTAGTATTTCGAGTGGAATGGCATTACTAGTTTTCGGAAGCGTGGGCGTTTTCAAGGCTATTTCAAGGTCATCCTGCTTTTCCTTATCTTAAACCTATATCTTTTATTTCGGAGTCATATTTTGCTTAAAAAATGCATAATTTTAGCTGATGTTTCGTGTTTACTTCAAGAATAATTTTTGGTATTTTATTTGGTTTAAGAACATTATATTACAAAAAAATGTTTCAGTCAAAAGTTATGTTTTTTTACGCAGAATGTGATTCCCAAATAAAAAATATAGGTTTATTATAAAAAAAAATAAGATGACACACTGAGAGAACATTGACAAATCATTGATTGATAATTGGAAATACAATAATATATCACGCGGAAACACTGATCAATCACTTAGAAAGCATTGGTAAATCATTTGCAAGACATTTATAAACTATTTGGGAAACGCTGATAAATCTTGGTGAAACATTGATATATCATTGGAAAGTACAGACAAGCCATTGATAAATCACTGGAAAAACATTAAGGAATGATTGCAAGACATTGATAAATCATTGTGAAGCATTATAAATCATTAGGGAACAGCGATAATTCATTGGACAAATTGGCAGGGTATTGATAAATCCTTGATAATTCGTTGAGAAACAATTGATAAACCACTGTTATATCATCGAAGTAAATTGATAAAAAAATCATTTGGAAGACTTTGATAAACTATTTGGGAAACATTGATGAATCTTTGGAAAACACTGATAAATCTTGTTGAAACATTGATATATCATTGGAAAGTAATGGCAAATCATTGATAAGTCATTGGAAAAGCACTAAAAAATCATTGCAAAACATTGATAAATCATTAGGGAATGATTAGAGAAATAATTGATAAACGATTGTTATATCGTTGGAATACATTGATAAAAGATCATTTGGAAAACATTGGCAAATCATTTGTAAGACGTTGATGAATCATTGAGGAACAATTGATCAACCACTGTTACATCATTTGAGTACATTAATCAACAATCATTCGGAAAATATTGACAAAGCGTTACAGAAACATTGATAAACCAATTAGTAAACATTGATAAATGCTTGAAAAACATTGATAAATTATGGGTAAACGCAGGTAAACCATTAGAAAAGTATTGTTAGATCATTGCACAAATTAAAATGTACACCGAAATGTGTACGCAGCATAAAGCATGATGTCCTCGCTATCGTTCGAGTTAAACCGCAGAACGCAGAATCACGAGCCCTGTAATTCGCTCGCGTCGAGAAGTGCACCGCGGGATCAGCGAATTCGAACAGGGTCGCGGGAAACTGGCGGGGCTGTAAGGTGAAATGACGATTCCGCTTTATGTGTTTGACGTCATTCATTGTGACTCGATACAATGAGAGAGAAAGGGAGTCGGAACGAGAGAAAGAGAGAGAGAGAGAGAGAGAGAGAGAGAGAGAGAGAGAGAGAGTCAGAGAAAGAGAGAGAGAGTAACCGTTTTCGTTCGTAGCTGCCGTAGCAGCCCGGTATTGAGAGAATGTTGGAACGATGCCGACGACGGGTATACTTGTTGCCATTGCGCCGTGCATCGCGGATTCCACCCTTGGCTTCCCTTTTCCTTGCAATTTTTCCCTCGTCGTTCGTTCCCACTCCCCTCGCGTCGCTCTCCGCCGCGTCTACGCCGTATCGGATCACCTCGCTCCCTCTCTAGCGTCGTCACCCCTCTATCTGGCCGTATGATCGTGCCATTCCACGGCGATGATCCTCGGCTCAACAGGGCTTACGTATCAGCTATCACTTCGCCGTTCCGGAACACGCGCATGCATCGAAGAACGGATGTCGTATTCGGACAAAGCTGTCCGCTGGCTGTCGACCTCTTCCTACCCTGAAAAAAAACTTATCGTCCGATTCGAGCGCCTTCTCCGGCTGTTTTCGATGTCACTGCGGCCTCCGCTATCCGAACTCGGACAGTGGTCCAGGAAACAATGATTTCTGGCCAAAAGTCAAGTCTTCGAATTTCGTGTTTGAACGAAATTTCTTTTCCTATATGTACCGACAAACCTTTGGAACTTTGAAATCCAGTATATTAACAATCTCGTTAATTACTGCATAAATAGAATCATTTTCAGTGCAAATAGATATCGTAATTGATTAAATTTTGATCGCACCCGCCGACGAAATGTATTTAGGATTATCGAGGAATTATCATGTAGACATTTTGTAGCAATATGTTAATTTATATAGTCTTGCTTACTGCAAGCTAAAGAGCTTTAGCCCGTAAATAAATATCATTGTTATTTTCATTATTGTCAATCTCGTATAACTCTGTGATTCGACATAGCGTTATAAAAACGAACATATGATATTAACATAAAAACTAATTGCTTGAATTACTCGTTAAAACGTCAAAATTCAAAATCTGAGAGAACGGATTTAATAGATTGTAATATATATGTATTTATTGATTACTGTGTAAGTAATCTATAAATACGGTCTATAACTATAATACATAATAAAATTTTAATATAGAAAATTTTCAATATTTATAATGTTATTGAAAACAATACTGTAACTGGGTTTTAACAAGGAAATTAATGTACGTCATTAACATTGTGTATAACTATGATATGTAACAAAATTTTCTTACACAAAATCATCAATACTTAGGATGTTTAAAGTGTTACTGGAAATAGTATCATAAACAGATTTCAACAATGAAATTAATCTAAACCATTAATACGATGTGTAATTATAATACATAACAAAACGTTAATATACAAGATATTCAATATTTAAAACGTTTAAAATGTTATTGAAAATTGCACTGGGTGATGAACCTAGATTTCAACATAAAATTAGTCTAAATTATAAATATTGTGTAAGACCATAATGTTTAACAAAATTTTCAATATTTACGGAGATCAAAATGTTATCGCAAACGTTTCTAGAATTAGGTTTTACATGAAAATTGATCGCGTTGTAAAAACGGGAGTATAGAATTGAAATCATGTGTTTAATTATAACTAAGTACATATAACACTCGGAGAAATGTTTCATTAGGAGGACGGTATTGTTCTTTGATAAAATGATGATTCGGTATGCTCAAACAGTAGATTCTTAGGTGCTTCCCCTCTGGTTTGGTTCCCTGAAAGTTATGCCCGTCGGATTCTCTTTTCATCGCGAGGTATTCGAGGGGAACTGAATATCTGCCACACGAGTGCCATTCATTCGGAAGAGAGACTCTTGCGTAAATCCTCGGCGCAGAAATGTACACTATGCACCGTCGAATTGAACCCAGAAGGCTCCATAGTCGAAAGAAATAGCACCGCCGGTCGAGTGACATTTATTTCGTGACTCTGTGTGCAGCCGTCGATGTCTAACGAGCTTATCACGCTAGTTAATAATTTCACGGGGAATTCGAACTTTTCGCTGATACCGAAATAACCAGATTATTTAATATTTAGACGAGCTGTGCTTATACTCGCTAGCCGATTTCATAACAGATGAAGAATATTCAATATTCAATATTTAACAGAAAATACGTTATTCTAATTTCTAACGAATAATAAAATGTTTAATTTAATAAAATATTAATTTACTATGTACTCACAGCTAATTTACAGTAGAAAGACACTACTTAATATTTAATATTTAATGTTTACATTTACTGTACTTAATACCTACTGAGTCGACTTAACATTAGAGCAACATTATATAATATTCCCATTAATTCAACTTAATGATTATCCGGCCACTTTTATAATAGACTGAAATTATGTAACCACTAACAAGAAATATGTTGTTTTAATTTTTAACAATTGTTAGTGTGTCGGAATTTTTATATATTAGCTCGTAAAAAGCTATAATATCCAGATTATTTAATTATTTTTAGTTTCATTCCGAACGTTCTTATTTATATTTTTCTTCATTTTCTACACAATACTTGCAATTATTATTTTAACAATATTTTTCTTTCAGATATATCTTTTATCGAATTCCATTACTTTCTTCTGGAATATTTAAAAATCTGACAGTATATTTAATAGCGAATTTAATGTACGAGAAAATTGTTATTAAATCGTTCGAATTGTTTAACCTTTCATTAAATCGTTTCATTCGTTTAACCTTTCGTCACATCGTTTCATTCGTTTAACCTTTCGTCAAATCGTTTAATTTATTTAACCTTTCATTAAATCGTTTAATGTATTTAACGTTTTATTAAACCATTTAAATTGTTTAACCTGATATTAAATTGTTTTAAATGTTTAACCTCATAGAAAACCGTTTGTGTAGTCCAACCAATAATTAAATCGTCGATTTCATTGAAGACGTAGGATCTTCCAACGTCTGCATTTGTGCCAAGAATGCTGATGGAAAATTCGATAATTATTCCCGTGTTTTTAAAGGAGTTGATTGGCTCTGAAAATGCTGAATTATTTTCCATCCAGCGTTTCTGTAATTCAGCAGCTGCATTCATCCAATTCATACGTTCTCTACCAGTGGAAATCAAATTTAAGTGGTCGATTTCATCAGAATGTTTTGTTCCAGCCATGGAAATTTTTAATTATTTTATTTGATAAATATTACACAGAAAATGTTTCCCTTTTTAATATCCACGAGAACTTTGAATATCTTGAATAACTTAAACCACCTTCCAAAATGACTGGACGATTTTCAGAAAATATTTGAATTATCTCTAAACATTTGCAAACGTGAAACCGTACAGAAAAGTGCATAGTCATTGTTTTCAATGCTTCGATATATTGATAAATATTACAGTACCGAAATATTGAAATATCAAAACATGGAAACATCTTAATATTGAAATTTATTTAGATTATTACTAGGCCATTAAGTCGAAATGCATAGATTTCATAATAAAAGTATAAGTTGATATTTTCGGCAACGAAGCCTCAAATAAAAAAATGTCATTTCTCATTTTTGATTTGCTTTTTCGTGCAGAATCATTCCCTTCTTGGTTGTACCATCGATGCTGGGACACCCTGTATATACAGATATTATAACATTACGGTTAAAGTGCATTCAGAAATAAAATGATTACATCAGAGTACTATTTTGGACGACTTTGTTGCGATTCGTTCACATCAATGGTGCTTTATAGAACGAATAGAACTGAGAACAAGCTTTCAATGTGCATGCACTGGCATAAGTTTAATGGAACTTTTGTATCAGACTTGCGCAATGGGTTTGTTTACATGTGCAGCGTTATTGTAAACGCAGTTATTTATACAGGGTATCTTCGAACTGCCGATGCGAACCGTGGGGTGGTAAAATTATTCGGGAAGATAGAAAAACATGGGTGACGTGTTCGTCCATCGCGCAGCGTTCTTACTTGTATAAACACGAATTTCCATTTGTTAGAAATTGGCCCTGTATACCCACAACGCTTCGCGTTTTTTGTTTGTTTCCGATCGCTTGGCCTTTCTTCTACTTGTTCCAGCCTCGCTGCCATGAGCACGTGCATCCCGCGTGCTCGATATACATTGTATTATTAGCCATTATACCAGTAATCTATTACTATAAATATAGCTTCAAATATGTATCTAACCATTTTTCCGTGAATGGTAATTCGACCACGAAAAAGTATCGTCCAAATTCTGTATTCATTGTCACGCCCGCCATCATGCCTAGTCATGTTCTGCAAAATTTGCATTTTCATAGAATGCTTCGAACGATAAACAATCGCATAAAATTTTATATTTTTCGCTATCCACTACAACGAATTTAAAACTCTAACGCGGTTTATTTTGTTTTATTCGCACTACTTTTTATATTAAAATTGAAATCCGAGTATGGAATCAAAAATCTCAATATTCAAGTTAAATATAGAGAAACCATTTATAATTTAAAGTTATCGACAATCGAAATAATATACGAAAGTCGTGTTTAAAAATCCTCCACCATTTTCCCAAGAAGGTGTCCGTAATGATACTTTCAGGGATCTATATAAATCGACTATTAATGCAATTTAATTGTAAGCTGAAAAATATATACAATTATTTCCCAAAACACAATGTTTGAATCCTATTTAGAGAAATTCGAAGCAATTTAAAGTAATGTTTATACTTCGAAAGTGGAATTTTGGCCAACTTTTTGGAAAAAGGTAACACTGTGCGATGTAGTTCCATGAGCGGCGCCGCTAGAAGACAGCACAAATATCAAAGAAACTCCTCACAAGAGCCACTAGATGGCAGCATAAACATGAATGAGTAGCCATTTTGGCTAATCTTTACTTCAGAAATTATGTCAGGGTTAGAACGCGTGTAACTTTTAAACCAATGATTTGCGCATCTCGGGACTTGAATTTTTGGAGTTCTCTCGACAAAATCTACTGAGATATGCATAAAAGAGCCCAAAATCTTTGAACCCCTAAAGTAAAGTTTAACTCCATTTCACGCGAAGAATATCTTTGAAGACATTTTTCTTACATTTCATAAGAGGATACGATGTATTCAATACGATAAATTAATACAATAAATATAACTATTTACGCTAGCGACGTAAGTATACTGCGGATTTTATGCATTTATAAGAAAGTTGAATCGGTCAAATATAAAATTGTAAGGTCATTCGAAGCATTTGAGGATATTCTTAGATTATTTTCAACTTATTATAATTATTAAACGATCAAAGTCATTTTCAACTAATTTTTGTTTTCTAATTCTAATTTTTACATTTCTCCAATTTTTATTTTACATAAAGATCGGCAGCCTCATAACAAGTTATGGTAATCAGTTTTATAATAAGTTATTTATAAATGTGAGCAGAAACTCGATTTTCAGACTTCGTTACGAGCTCTATTATTGATTCTCTCTGTTTCAATTTCACCGCGGTGTCGTCGAATACAGTTTTCGAGCGTTTCTATAGTCGAAGGATGTAGGAACGCAGAGGCATGGAAAGTTGCGGGGAAGTACACTCCCTCGCAAGGGTGTCTGTGGCTGCCCAAGCCACGGTTGAACGACCTTGATGAGCAGGCATCACAACTCATTAGACAAAACCGGCGCTTCACCCTTGTTTCGATGCGCAAATTGCTGCGATCCCTCGAGCACCCTCGCCTAAACGCGCAACCTTCTTGCCAGTGCCTTCCGTTCCGACGTTCTGATGGATACTCGACAGCTGAATGCGGATCTAGAAATTCGCTTGCAACATTTTGCGTTCTGCTTTCAAGAGAAACCGAAATTTTCAAGAGAGACGCAAATGCTTCAGGGGAACGTGAATTTTCGAATTTGAAGGTGATTTCAGCTTTGACAGGAACGTTTACGCAATTGTAATTTCGATTGCATCATTTCGTGTGTTCTTCTGAATGACGTGACACAGTTTATTGTCGTTGGAGCAGGGAATTTGTTTAAACAATGGTTAGTGAGCTTGAGAAAATTGAAGTAAGATTTGTTTTTGGATATTTTTGGCGTCTGAGAATTTTTCAGTCTTTTAAATACAATACCAATTACCATGGGGCTTTAATACGTAGTTTTCACTATGTTTAAACAATGTCTGCAAATTTTTGCATAATTTTAAAATCAAAATTGAGCTTGGTGTGAGCGATATGGTAAATCGATTTAAGGGATATTAAAGGGATAGTCTGCGACGATAAATAGAAGACATTTTAGGCCCAATTTGAGAATTTTTTACCACAAAACTATGCAATCTATTATCATGTGACCTTAATATATAGTTTTCATAATGTTTCAGCAATACCTGCAAATTTTTGCATAATGAACAAATTAAAATTGAGCTCGGTATGATCGATCCAGTAAATCGATGTAAGGGCTATTAAAGAGATTGTCTGCCGAGATAAATACAGGATAATAAGGCTTTGTTTGAGAATTTTTTTACCGTAAACCTACGGAACCTATTGTTATGGGACTTTAGCATATCATTTTTTCATATTTCAACAACCTCTGTCAACTTTTAGGCAGTGGAGAAGTGAGAATTGACCCACTTACGAGCAATCAAATGAATCCAAACAACTTGAACTCAGGCAATAGTTGAGAATACAAGATGTTCTAGGATTGCATTTGCATTATAATTACAAAGCAATTCAATTACGTTATAATTCAATAACATCGCAATTGATCATTCAGATGAAATTACAATATAATTCGTAATTGCAATTGAAGTATAATTACAAAAGTAATTAAATTACATTAATTACAAATTACGATGTAATTGAATTATGGTTACGAATTACAATGTAATTGAAATAAGATTACGAATTACATTGTTCATTGTTTCTTTAGAGACAGTTTCTAGACAGGTATACATTACAGTATTTAGCAATTGTCACATTTTTGTTGTTTATTCGTATAACATTAATCAAGTTTGAAGATGGCATATATCTCTTATATTTAAAATTTTGACATCATTTTCCGTACTGCATTCTATAGAATAAAATAATGAACATTAAATTGTAATATTATACTATAACGTAAAACTTATTAAATAAGACAAAACCAAAGCATACAATTTTTTAAATAGTTCTTAATTGTTTTTTTTATATTCCCAATAGTTTCTGTTACTTTGCAATAGTTTTGAAATGTTTTTAATACTTCTTAATAATTTTTAATGCCTTTTAATAATTTCACATAGTTTAGGAAAATCTTCAAGTTGTTTTCGATTATTTTCGATTTTTACACAATGCAAATAATAACAATATTTGTTCTTCAATGATTACAGTTATTCCCACTGTAATGAAATACTATAAATAAACAACCAAATAGACACGTTTTCAATTCATTAAATAATAAAAATAATATCTCTATTTGTTTATATTTATTTGTATTTAATTTAATTAAGCTAATTAATTTACCTAAATTATAAACAAATGTTTAAATACTATAATTACGTTAGTAGGTACATTTTAGACACGTTAATCGAGAAAAATAATTTTGGCCAGCGAAATCGGACGAGTACCCCAGCGTGCGACGAATAGAAATGTCGATTCCTGTTGCACGCGCACGTGTGTCACTGTCGCCCGAGCGTTTCCAGTGGTATCGGCTACGGAACCGTCTCGCAGCTAATTCCGGATAGTTGGCCCTCCATTACGAATCATTTCGCTTGGCCGGCCGAGCCGCAAAAAAGTATTGTCGCCATAACGAGGTCAGGTATTTACGAATCATTCCACGATGACGCAGGCGGCCGGCACCAAGAGAAAGAGCCCGCTATAACGAGGACAAGTATTTACCCTCGAGACCACTGAAACAATGGATCTCATCTCTCTATCTTTTATTCGCCTGGCTTCATTGTACCGCGCTTGTAGCGGCCTGTTCTAATAATCATAGAACGATCCTCATCGACTTGCTAATGTTCTCATCGAAATCAAAACACATCGTCGCGATACAATCGCTACTGCATCGGGAATCTCTTTCGAACCAATTTCCACGGTTCGACGTCTCCGAAAAATTGATTTTCTTATACACTTGCGGAGAATATTATTCCAAGTGTTATACTCGAGCTACTTAAATGTTTCACTTATTATTAACATTAGTAGCGGGTAGAACGGGAAAATTTACAGGAGTCAAGGAAGTTTCCGTATATTTAACTACCGTTTTTCGGAAAGTTGTACAGTTGTACAATTCTATAGTTGTAAATTTATAGTTAGACAGTTACACAATTGTAAAATTGTACAGGTGTGTAGTTGGAAAGGTGTACAGGTGTGACATTGTACAGTCGTACTGTTTTACTGTTGCAGAGGTGTATCATTATATAATTGTACAGTTTTATAGTTGTACAATTCTACAGTTATATACTTGTAGAGTTGTACAGTTTTACAGTTGTAAAGGTGTAAGGTTATACAGTTGTACAGTTGTACAATTCGACAGTTGTATATTTATACAGTTGAAGAGTTATGCAATTGTAAAATTGTACAGTTGTGCAATTGTGCAGTTGTACAGTGGAACAGATGTACAGTTATACAGTTATATATTTGTATAGCTGTACATGTGCTCAGTTGTATTGTTCTGCAGATGTACAATTGTACAGTTATACAGTTGTATAGTTGGACAATTGTAAAAGTCTAGTTATCCTGTTGCACAGTTGTATAGTTACCTAGTTAAACAATTACACAGTTTCACAGTTACACAGTTATACAGTTATACAGTTACACAGTTACACAGTTACACAGTTATACAGTTATACAGTTTCACAGTTACACAGTTATACAGTTATACAGTTATACAGTTACACAGTTATACAGTTACATAGTTACACAGTTACACAATTATACAGTTATACAGTTACACAGTTATATACTTATACAGTTTCGTAATTACCTATTCACAGTTTAAAAATGTATTCACATTTAATTAAAGTGATCTACGTATAGTAGCACCAGAAACACTCACCCATTGCATTTTTGCAATTGTTAAAATTTTGTAACTAATTGTAACTAAGATTTTGTAACAATAAGCCTGTACTCCCTTTAAAGCTTGGAGCGCCCACATTAAGATCCATAATTCATTTCTTCCTAGCTCGCTTTTACATGATAATGCAGACAGAAAACCGAATACGTAAGTTCACTTGGAATTCATCCACTTGAAACGTTTCCAGAAACATTGGAAAATTCTTGTTGCCCAATGAGACTACCTGAGATTTAAAGATTGAAACATTCTCTTTACAACGACTTTTCAAAACTTGGTGTTTCGTGTACAGTCACTTTCTGAAGCGTAAACGAGGATCCAGCTTGGCCGTGTACATCCCTCATGTACCTTGTCTTATTGTAAAGTAGGCGGCGCACCTTTCATTCGAACCTCGATAAAGTGACTAAAAGAAATCGTACACCAAAGTTTAACGGGTCGTTTTAAAGGAGAGGCTTTGATCTTCAATTCCCTGTTAGGATCAGTCGCCGAAAGAATTTCCTAAGGTATTTACAGAGCTCCCTATTTCAAACATTTTTAAGAAAGAACTTGCCTTTAGTTTACGATTGCTATGTTAGACAATAATATGTTACAAGATCATGAACAATAGATATTAAAAGTAGAATTTTTAAGCTTTAAAATGAGTATTTTCTATGAAATCATAACGAGCTATGTGCCATTAATTTTTTGAAAATGGAAGATTAAATTAATTAGTAGATTTACAAGTAAAATAGAAATTGCCTACGCTTATTACAGCATGCAAGAACTACACAAATATTTATTTTGTTCCTTAATAATTCCAATAAGTTGAAAATAATGCAAGAGGATTTTTAAGTTCCTTTGATAATTTTAAACAAGTTCTGATATTCTGCAGCGACGTTACCTGGCTCATATTACAAAAAACTAAGGTTTATGGAATAATTTAATTAGCATAATTTAAATAGCACTTGAGTTAATGGTTTTTAGTCGAAAGTGACCTAGAACTTTTTCGTAGGGAATAAATAACTACCTCGATTAATGCAATCGAAATTTAATTATTATCCGATAAAAGATCAAGCCAATTGTTTGCAAAAATAGTAAACTGTCTTTTAAGACGTTGCCAGCACTTTATGCCTCATAACTATAATATTCAAAACTCTAATTATACCAATTGGAGCCTAAACGTTATCACAACAAATTAATCTGAAATTATTTTATTCGTTATTGTAAAAGAATTGTTGCAGGAAAAAATTACAATACATTTTCTATTTTGGCTATTAAAAATGTGACAACAAAGAATTCATAATTATAAAACTATTTCTCATTATCACATTTTTAATATTCAGAATAAAAGATATATTACAACTATTTCTACAACAATTTTTGCTTTTGAGAGAAATCTTTTATATTACTTGTTGCTTAATTAACGTGATCGCAAAATATGACATTATTTTATTAATTATTATTTTTCAAAATTCTGCAATATCAAATAATTTTGGTGCGGTTAAAGTAGAAACAAGGAGTTTCGACGTAATTTTGTAACAATGTAATATTGTTGGACAACGACGTATTGCATTACTAGAAATAAAATCGAGCATTTTTGTATTTTGAGGTTTTTACAGAGTATTTCGCTTCGAACGTGCTTTCTCCAATAATTGGCAAAAAATGTGGAACGGTTCCTCAAAGCAAAATTGGTTAACCCAGATGTCTGAAGTTTCCACAGAGATTCACATTGTTACGAACTTCATTCACTGATACGGCGACTTTAAAGGAGCCATCTTAACTGCAGTCGAATGCGTCCTCTTAATACTCTCGAAACTTGTACCTCTTGTGCCGGTAGCTACAAGTTGTACCTCCACATTTTAAGAGTTCAAATATCGAGTAGAAAAGTTAAAAACTGTATTTAAGGTGTTACTGTATTAACGATATTAAGGTATTTCTACAGCTAAAATATAGAAACATAAAATTGTTTTATAACAAAAATTATGAAGGAGAATTATTAACAGGGAGATAAAATTTCGAAGATGAAAATTCGTATACAAAAACAGTTGTTCTAGAAAGTAGAATAGAAACTGTTTATATTATTGAATAGCAATACTGTGTATTTAAAAAATTCCAGAAGGTAGCGATCAAAATTGAAGTTTATATATTTAAATTTTTAAAGCATGCCATTACACCCGTCAGGGTTGTAATATCGAACTATATTAAGAGCTTGAAATATGCAAAATTGATGCTATTGTATAACAGATAAAGTTATTTATAAGGGTTGTTCGGATATAAAACATTGACAATTGAAAATTGTTTTATAGGAGAACTATTAACAGTTTAAACGTCGAAAGTAGAAATTATTCTATAAAAAGCTATCGTCAAAAATTAAAATATAGTAAATACTAATATTGCGATAAAAATTGTTGTACACAGACAGTAATCGATAACTAAAATCTCAAAAATAAAGATTGTTTTTATAGTCTATTTTCCAAATTAGAAACATGAACGAAACTTTCAATAGTCTTCCAACATCCTCTTATTCTAATAATGTTAGTTTGTATATATAACAATAAAGTTATAACAATATTACAACTTTGTACAACTATTCCTGTAGATAATTATATGCAATGTTTATAACTATATATTACCTAGGATTTATGCAATATGTTCAGATAATATCTTACATTATTCATATTAAAATTAATTTAAAAAGTAGCAAACAAAACGAAGTAGTACAAAAGGAACAAAGTAGCAACGAAACAGAGTAACAAGATGTAAAACGGAATAGAATCGAATAGCAGAAAATAAAGTAGCAGGGAGAGTAGATACCATAAAGCAAAGTAGCAGGAAACAAGCAACAGGTAACAAAATAGCAAACGTCGCCACGAAACACAGTAACATTGAACAAAGTAGCACGGTACAGAAGGGAACAAATAAAAGGAAACAGGAAGGAATCAAATAGTGGAAAACAAAGTAGCAAATGTAAGTAACACAGAACAGAAACAAAGTAGCAATACCAACAACGCAGCGAAAGAGCGAGTAACATTAAATAGCGTAGCAGGAAACAAGTATCACAAACAAAGTATAATAAAAAAGTAACAGAGTAGAATGAAAACAAAAATGCTAGGTTGATTGAAGGGAAAGTTTCTGGATTCCTCGCAACAAATTCGAGTAAATATGAAAGCATGTTAGGGAAATATGAACAAAGTATAGCAAAAGTAAATGCATCGAGATTTAAAATAAGTCCAAGTTTATTATTATTATTGCATCATTCGTTGTTGCGAAAGTATAACAGTCGAAGCATCGACAAGCAAAGTAATGAAATAATGTGGCAACGGAAACAAAGTAGCGAAAAGACAAAGCACCACGGAGAAGCAACATAACACTATGCAAAGCAGAACGGAATTTAATAGCAAAAAGCAAAATAACATAAACCAAAGCAGCAGGGAACAAAGTAGCAGAAACAAAATAGCAGGTAACAAAGTAGTCGGTAAAAAGTGGCAAGGAAAACAAAGCAACGATGAAACAAAGTAACCATAAACAGCGTAGTAAGAAGCAAATAAGATAACACAAAGTAGCAGGAACGGAAGAAGCGGTAACGAAGTAGCAGACGATGGAGTAGCGAGGCAAACAATACGTTGGAGAAACAAAGTAACATGAAACAGCGTAACAAGAAAGAAGTGACATATACAAAGTAGCATGAACCAAGTGACACAAGCAAAGTAGCATAAACAAAATAGCAGAGAGAATAAAAATCACAAATATAGTACACGGAAACGTCTTTCATCTCTAGAAACAAATTAAAGTTCGAATAAACTTGTGTCTTCAGTGTTTTCCTCGAGCTTTAAAACGAGTCTGCATATATCATAGCGCTAGTCGTTTTTTTTTCG
Organism: Augochlorella aurata; assembly: GCA_028455555.1. Classification (NCBI taxonomy): domain Eukaryota; kingdom Metazoa; phylum Arthropoda; class Insecta; order Hymenoptera; family Halictidae; genus Augochlorella; species Augochlorella aurata. The sequence goes on from CM052159.1 coordinate 10,123,480, forward strand.
AAACTATAACAATCCATACGTCGACGATTTATCGAAAATCGGAAATTTGGTATACGGAGACTTTTTGGAACCGCCGTGTGCAGAATAGTAAAAATGTCTACGCGTATCATGGTCGACAAACGATATCTATTAATTGCACGGCGTATATGACGCAGGACAAAGGGTACGTTTAACCCGTGGGAGACACGATCGACTGGCTAAATTATTTAAAAAGGAGCCACCCTCTTTAAGGCACAGGCCGCCGCTTCGCTTCGCGTCGCGTCGTTTCTTGCCTGCCGGCGACGGGAGCGCGCAAGCGGGAAATGGATGTGGTTCCATTCATGCTTATTTCAAGCTCATTGTGCGTCGGGTGCATTCAGCCTTTGACTTGCCTCTCGTGTTGCCACTGCAGCAATGTTTCATAGAGAGCAAGAGGCATACGTGTCACTAGCTAAAATCAGGAAATACTAGTGTCACATTTTCTTTGACGCTAACGAACATTACTGAAGAAGCACGGGCCTTATCTTCCTCCCTTTTCGTCTGTGCGCGCATCTTTTTTTTCTTTAATATCTCCTTTGTCTCCGCTCACAAAAACATCGCCGTGCATCCATTAAACTGCATCAAATTATTCGACCTGTTTTAACAATCTTATGGTACTACGGATTTTGCGACACCCGGAGGAAGCAAATTCTCAAGTCCGGTTACGTTTCGCGCTTTCATAGCAACAGTTACGCAATTCGAACTTGCACATTCTGTGGAGTTTTTTTAATAGAATGGTATGCTTTAATGTCTAATTGTGATCGAGAGATCGAGAGATCGAGAAAAATGTCCGCGAAAATTGACGCGTTTCAGGTGTTCTTTCCGCATTCAGTATTTTTTGATCATGTTCATAATTCGACATTTAACCATGCCATTTTATTCACAGTACTCCGTAAAATATTACTATGCTAATAAGAATAATGTAACTGCTACCGTTAAAGTGTAAAACGTTTTTATATCCCTGTAGACGTCCAAACCTAAATCTTGAAATAAACTCTGAACGTGGATCTCGAAACCTTACCGAAAAAAATCCTAAATCTAAGCTCTGATGAAAAATAACTCAGCCGTGGTGAAAGTAGAGACTTCAATCTTCGAAATGAGTCTAAGTAGATCATTATCCGATCTGTTTTCACGAAGTTCCAACAGTTTAAAAAACCAACTGTTGCTGTCCCAAAATCATAGCGGAGAGTTAGCCACCCTCTTATACCAGATGGTTTTAATCGTTTTTAACAATATCAATATTGATTCTTCCGTGCCGTAAGAATTTGGGATATTATTGATATATAACATTATTGAGACATGAGAAAAAGTGGACCAAAACGTTCTGGATGGATATGGCTGCGTTTCAGACGTCTTATGCAATTTGTCTCTGCGTTTATAATGAAATTACATTTATATTATATATTAATAATATAAAATATATTATTATATGTTACTACTATAATAATATTATGTTATTAATTTATTATTGTATATTAATATTCCTCATTACATATTATTAACATGATAATATATTATATTTATGTTGTTTTATATTAATAATATATAATATATTACTATATGTTGCTACTATAATAATATTACATGAATTAATATTGCATAAATCGTTACATTAATAATATAAAATGTAACATATAATATATTATTATATTAATAACATCTAATAATATATAGTAATATATTATACACAGTAATTATATTATTGTGCTAGTTAGAATTGCACAATTGTTGTCGTCGAAAAAAACATCGACGAATTCTGCTTTTATTCCCTCCACGTTGGCATTAATCGATAAAGAGGCTCGCTTTTTATTTCTCGAACGGTAATCATAAGAGGAGGCGTTTTGTAGAATCTAGAAACGAGAAACGGTCGAGTTTTCATGAACGGGTTAACGGGAGGTTTTAATATCGTCCCTACGTGACTTTTTTTTAGCATTTTATGGTCTGTTTTTCTGTTTCTTCTCCTTTTCACATGGATTACAAAAGAATCTGAACAATATTCTATAGCAATCGATAGGAAATCGATAAGGCACGCGAGTCACCGATGTCCTGCAGCATGGAAAGTGTATTATTCATGGCACTCGTGCAGCATACGTATCACGTTTCTTCTTAATGAATTTAAAGATACGCTGCCATGCATCACACGCGACACTTTCGCTACGTATCTCGGCTCCATATTTTCTCGATCACTTCATTTTATTATTTCAACCTTTTATCCACTCCAATAGATCGTCCGTTTTCCTCTTTTTTTTTTGGTTCTCTGAATTTAAATCGTCGACGGTGTTTCTTCGTGCGCACCAAAAATGAAACACAAATATTATTTGTTGTTTGCATTATTTTAACAGCTGGTTTTATTTTTTTTTTCATTTACTGTGAACATGTGAAAGTTTATCAATTTCGATAACTAAGAAGTAATGGAACAACAAAATTATTTGCTAGCAAAATTTCAAGTCAAGGAGATGTGTTTCTGAGAACATTTTTCAAATTCTTTACCCAGAGTGTCCTGAAACTCGTGGTAAATTTAGCCATAAAAATGGTGTTGTCTTATTTTTACAGGTAAAATTGCTACAAGTTTTTAGGAAACTCTGTATAAAAATTGTCCAAAACAATTGAAAAATTATTTTTCAATATTTACTGAATGAGACAAAAATATGTTTTGTGACTAAAAATTATCGACTTAAACTGCAAGAAATTGTCAAATTTTTATTTCTAATATTGCCAACGAAGAATCTCGTATCGCCCAAATAGCAATCATAATAACTCTTCTTGAATGCACCGAGTAAAAGTATCATAAAAAGTGCATAAATATTCCTATTTAAACAAGGTAAAATATTTTCCCACCAAGAATTGTAGGGTCAAACAGTCGCGATAATTGAATAACGAAAAGTTAACATTTAAAATTTGCGGGAGTGTGAAAATGCAAATGAAAAATGGTGTGATTTGTTATGTTTCTAGGAAGCGGGAGAGACAGCGGGAACGTCTCTGTCGCATGTCCAACCAGGTTTTAACGGAATGCACCCAGTTTAATGGAACATGGCCTGACCCGGATGATCCGCGCTGGAGCAGCGGTGAATATGTGGAAGTTCTGTCAGACCTGTTCCCGACAAATAATACCAACTGTTGCTCGATAGCTGGCACCACAACGGCTTTATCGACCGGTAATTCTGTTGAATTCCCCCTTGAATAGCATCGTCGAATACTGAAAGCTGCATACCATGGCTGCGGGAACTGTTCATTCCATTTCAACAAAAATTAAATTACAACATTTCTATGACTGCATTTGCTACTCAATTATCATCGTGAAAACAGTCACAAAAATTACACCAAAATATTAACGAAAAGCGAATCTGTGATTCCAAACACAATATAAAAATTATATTTTACTGCCTCAACTATTTAAAATTTTGAATCTTAAAGAATTCATTTAAGTTAATAAATATAATTAAAGCAGTAGTAATGAATAACAATCATATTGTATCAAAACCATTATCTTTCAGGCATATTATTATATACAGAATTTGACATTCATTTTTATGGTAAATGCAAAGGAATTGTTCATTCAATGTATTAACATATTTCTTCGGTTAATAATTACAAGGCCGCTTTGACGCTAAATAAATAAATCGATCAATTAAATAAATGATTTATGAAATTGTATAATTACTTATTTAGTAAGAATTTGGTGAAATTCTTTTAGTTAAGATCGACGAATACGTTTCACATGTCCCATATCGGCAAGATGTTAATGTTCGACGAAAATCGATATTCTTATCGACCCGTGGAATTAAAAACTCGTGAAAATGTTAGAAACGAGGCAACGTTTTCGTGACAATTTACTGACAAGATATCTGTGTATTCAACAGCGGAAAGTTTCATACCTGCTGAACCACCCTTCGAACTCTGGCAAACGATACTGATTGCTGTCTGCCTCGCATTATGTATACTGTTAACTGTCGGCGGTAACATTCTCGTTCTTCTGGCGTTTATCGTAGATAGGACTATCAGGCAACCGAGCAACTACTTCATCGCATCATTAGCAGCCACCGATGTGCTTATTGGTGAGCTTTTTCACAAATTTATCGATTAGCGATAGCTCCGTAACTTGTTTACAACTTTCTCCATAAAAAAACTTCTCCACAATACAGTAACAGGGAAGCAAAATTTAAAAGTATTATTCAGTGCATTGGTTATTATAAATAATCTGGGCAATGAATTTCAAAGGTAATTGAGTGCCCGATTCATTGTTTAAATGAATGCATTTATGTATAAACTTTTTTTGATAAATTTTATTAATCGTTACGGTTTTATACTTTTCTACTAATTACTGATTTCCTTCCAATGATTTTAAATAATTTCAAATATAGCAAGTCTAAAGCTCTTACAATTTAGTCAGTGATATCTGATGATTAATTAATTAATTAATTGATTAGCTAATTACACAATAACTGTTTATTTTACACAAAAAATAATCTGATAAACTTGCAAATTTTCGGTTTCAATTGGTGCCAATAATTTTGGGAATCACTGTACTGAGTGTTCCAAAACTATCGGAAACCGTTGAAAGGGATGATTCCTGAGATTATTGAAAAGAACTCTTTCCTTAGCGAAAATGTTCTCCGCAGCTTCGTTAAGAAGTTATTAACAAAAAACGCGGACTAATCAGAGAGCGAGTATAGTTACCGCCCCACCCAGGTAACATCAAGCACGACATCGCTGCGCGCCGCATTGGTTGCGCGGGAACGCGGCAGTTGCACTCGCACTCCGATTGGTCCGCGTATTTCGTTAACAACTCATTGACGAAGCAAGGGAGAACATTTTCGCAAAGGAAAAAGTTATTTCAAATAATCTCAGGAAGCTCTTCCCGTGGATTTCCAATGATTTAGGGACTCTTTGTACATTGTTTTACGAACATTTACTTAAATTTCGTACATTTTTTACGATGATGTGTGATAAAATAAAAAAGTTTATGTAGACATTTCTCGGAAAAACGTTTTTATCATACTTTCAAGCGTTTACAATATTTTCATATGCATTGGATTAGCGAATAAATTCGTAAAGTTTTTGTTTTATAACGGCTTGTGCATCAATTAGCAAAGTGAGTAAGCTATTCGAAAGATCTCTTTTAGCTCTAGAAAACTGTTACATTCGTTTTTTCGAATAATTTAATTTCTCATGATTTTTTAGGCTTCGAAATGGAATATACAGGAGATAAAAAATCAGCATTTTCGACATCTGCTATTCCTCGTTTTTTATCGAGGTCAAAAAGCTACTGTAGCAGCTCGGGACATTTGCAACGTGTACAGAAAGGGTGTCATAAACGGGCCTACTGTACAGAAGTGGTTTGCAAAGTTCAAAAAAGGCAACTTTGATCTCAACGACGCGCCCCGCACCGGACGACCTTGAGAATAACGATTTCAATGAAAGCGAAGAATTTGCCTTCTGCATATTCCATTTCCAAGCCTAAAAAAGTCATAGCTTGCTCACTTTACTAATTAATGCACAAGTCGTTATAAAACAAAACCTCTACGAATATATTCGCCAACCCAATACATCAACAATATCGTCAATGTCTCTACGTTATCGCCTCAGTAAAAATCCTCAGTACCCTAAGTTCCCATGAAAAACGAAATAACCCACGAGTCTCGTGTTGCACAGGTACAGTCTCGATGCCGTTCTACACAGTATACGTTCTAATGGGCTACTGGAACCTGGGTTCGCTGCTGTGTGACCTGTGGCTCTCTGTGGACTACACGGTCTGCCTGGTCTCCCAGTACACGGTGCTCCTGATCACGATAGACCGGTTCTGCTCGGTTAGAATCGCGGCTCGCTATCGCAGTTGGCGGACGAAGAACCGAGTGATCTGGATGGTGTCGATCACCTGGATCATCCCGGCGCTGCTGTTCTTCATCAGCATCTTCGGCTGGGAGCATTTCACAGGTCGCAGGGACCTCAGCCCCGGCCAGTGCGCGGTGCAGTTCTTGAAAGAGCCAGTGTTCAACACCGCTCTGATCATAGGTTACTACTGGACCACGCTGGTGGTGCTCTTCATCCTCTACGGCTGCATCTTCAAGACCGCCTACGACATGCAGAAGAAGAGCGAGATCAAGCAGAGACAGATGCAGTTCGTGGTGGCGCAGAGCGCGGGCGCCATGTCCGGCATGGCGGCCAGCATAGGGATGTCGAAGACGCAGAGCACTCTGCTCAGTCAGGACAAACCGAAGATGATCCCCTCGGCGGATGATGGCGGCGACGGCGACGGGTCCGGACAGAAGACGTCCTCGAAAACCTCTACGGGTCTCAGTGACTCCGCGGGCAAGCAAGCGAGCACCTTGACCGCTGAGACCGAGAGGTCCGAGCCCACCAGCAGTCCCATGGTTGACTCCGACGAGGAGAGCACCTGCGGCCCGTCTCAGCACCAGACACACCTCAGGAAGCGGTCGTCGGTAGCAGACCTGGTGGCGCAGTCGGGAGCGTTGCAGGTCTTTGTCGCCAACAGCTGTTTGAACGGCATCGTCCCAGCGAAGACCCTACCCACCAGTCCCACCTGCGACACGCAGAGGGCGCAAGCACTGCCCAGGATCCAGGAGACCAGCCTCCTGGACACCGAAAACCCGGACAGATCCAGCAGCCACACCCTGACGCCAGAGCAGTCGCTGAATTCTAATGGAGAAGTGGGAAGCAAGCAAGCTATACCCTCCGCGGAGACCTCGCCACCCACGCAGCCTACCAGGTCCATCAGCGGCAGCCAGCAGAACATCATTCCCCCACCCATGCAGTTCCAGAGCAGTCCCCCAGTCTCGGAGAGCCCCCTAACTTCCTCATCAAACGACAGACCCAAGTCTCTAGTGGTGACTCAGAGAACCTATGACATCTTGACGGGTCTCGACAGCGCCGACTTGAGGTTCATGGACGAAAGCTCGGTAATCCTGCCCAGCCCCTCCTGTGAAAGTCCACCGTCCTCCTTCTCTTGCAGCCTGGCGCACCCGCTGTCCACGGCGCCATCTTCGCCGATCCTCGGCAACGTGGTAGCAGCGCCTAGCACCACGCTGCTGCAAACGGCGCTGATCAGAGCCACGCAGGCGCAGTCTATCAGCACGCAGAGCAAGCAGAGCCAGCCGCCCATGTCCAACGCTTCTAGCCAGACCCACCCTCCTAGAGTCTTCATCACGCAGAAGACGAACGTGGCGTCACAGACCTCGCCGGTCAGCAAAGTGCAGACGGAGGTCAGCGTGAAAGTGGAGGACAGCAAGCAGCAGCCTGTCACCACTGTCGTCAGCGCCCCCGAAACCTTCAGCATGGTGATGAGCCAGCTTTCCGAGGCCAGCAAGGCCGGCAATGCTCAAAACTCGTCTTCTAGCGGCAGCATGGTGCCTACGATCTCTGGAACCACCGGGAACGAGGACCCTAAGAAGCAGAGGAAGAGGGAGAGCAGAGACGGAGGAGGGTCCAGAAGGGACTTTGTCAAGACTTTCGGGAAGAGGCTGAAGAGCAAGACTCAGAGGAGGGACCCCACCATGGGCAGGCAGAAGTCCCGGACCGAGAACAGAGCTGGAAAGGCGTTCAGAACCATCTCCTTCATCTTGGGGGCTTTCGTCGTCTGTTGGACGCCGTATCACATCATTGCCCTGGTGGAGGGCTTCTGCTCCGATCCGCCATGCACCAACGGACACCTCTTCATGTTCTCGTATTTCCTCTGCTACGCCAACAGCCCCATGAACCCCTTTTGTTACGCGCTGGCTAACCAGCAGTTCAAGAAGACCTTCACCAGAATACTGAAAGGGGATCTGCATATGACGTAAAGGAGACAACGGGAAGGCCTTCCGTAGATAATTTTGAAATTTACGCATCGTGCCATGTCGATGGTGAAACTGGACAATAAAAGTAGTGTAACGACGCGATACGCAGTATTGTGCGCTTTCTGTATATAGAGGCTAGGACGCGTTCATAGAGTTTTAGGTCGCATTCAACGGTGTATATAATGTATATGTATGGGTGTTTGTTTACCGTGTATGGACTTCCGAAAACCAACCAAATTCGATTATGCTGGAACTTGGCAGATAGCTTCGTTTTGCATAGAAACGTGTGCGAGATGGATTCCTGGCGACCCGAAAAATTTTGCAAAAATTGTTTTACCCTTTTATCGTCGTTGTCTATAATTTTGAAAACTTTAGGTTTAGGAGTAAGATTTTTGGCAGCTCGAAAATTGAAACGCACAATTTTACAGGAATTGTTTTACCATTTCATTGTCACTGCCTGTAATTTTGAAAACTTTCATTCTTCAGTTTATCTCAAATTTTGCTTAGATCTTTGCTTCAGATAAAAATAGCGTTTGCGAGAAGAATTTTCGGTGACTCGAAAGTTAGAATTCAAAATTTTGCAAAACTTGTTTTATAATACAATTTTACTGTCACTGTGTGTAATTTTGAAAACTGTCCTGCTCAAATCTTGACCATTTTTTGCATAGAACTTTGCTTTAGGCACAAACAATATTTACGAAAAAGATTATTGGTTACCGACATCTGGATTAGATGTACGTTATGTTTAACCTTACTTTTGATATAATTCAAATTTTACTTGGAGCTTTGGCTCGCATAGGTTTTTGATTACTCGAGTCAAAATCCAAATTTTTGTGAAGAATATGTCATTATTCATATGTCACTCTCTACCTTGCCGACATTTAGGTTAGGCCTGAGTTAGGTTTCACTTAACTTTCGTTTCGCACGGAATCCCTTTCGCAAACATTATTTCAACGCAAAGTAAAGGTATTTGCTGTTCAGAATAATCAGATTTGACCGATTTTCAGAAGTTTTTCAACCGATGCGGGGAAGCACGCACCGCGCCGGACAGGTGAATAGATTTAGGGGAAGAGCTCGGTGAGCTTTGATGGGGGGCGGTCGATTTCATGCCGATTCTGTACAATAATTGAAAAATTGTCGATTGGACGGATAATTGTTGGATGAAATCGAAATATCAATTTTTGGCCTATTTTTCCGTTTAATTGGATGCGAAAATTCCGAGAAAAATCTAGCACGTGTCTAACATCCGGACACATAACCTGCAATTTAATTTCGACTTTTAAGTTGAGGTTATACTGGTTGCGAAAAATCAAAAACCTCAAATTGATCGTAGAAATACCGACTTTTTGTTTGAGGATGTTACGCGAGCAAACGACTTGACGGAAATCGATAAATTTAATGCAGGTGGTGGGGGAGGGTTCATGCTAACTGGAAGAATCGGTGAAACGAAAATCGCGACGCCAGTGTATTCGGAAAAAATTCCGAGCGGCAGCTTTTTGAATGCCCTGTGCAAATTGGTTGAACTCCAAGTTTTAAAGAAGAAAGATTGCGGACCGGTCTGGGTTTATGGCATTGTATCCAATGAATTATGCTGTGCACACACGGCATTCGGTCCTCCGTGTCTCTCCAGCGTTTCGTTTGATGCTGTGTCAATAATAAACAGTGGAGATGAAGATTCTCGTCCAGAATTGCAACTTCGTTTCGTTACTGCCTTTTCGTCATCGCAAACATCCGCAAGCACGGGGATTGTTGGAGCTAGAGATTCTCCGTTGACTCTTTTACGGTGTCTCGAGGCAGATCTTGAACCCCATTTATAGGGTGTTCCATAATTTCAGTTAAACCAGATCCATCGAATCTCCCTAAAAGAATAAGTGATTTTCGAAAATTTTTTACAATTTGCTCGGGCGTAATTCATCATTGAACACATATTTTTATTGCACGCTATAGTTTATACTGTTCATACCAATGGAGTACAAATCCCATAACTTTCCGGAAATCTGTCCAAAATTATGAAACAAAGAGATTGTTAAGATTGACAAGGTTGTCCATGGAAACAAATCAATTTTCAGTAACTCTTTTTTTTAATCAGTTTTCTGCAAAATTGTTTTTTTAGATACAGTGATTAAATTTAATTGTAATAGTTGGCATACCTACAAATTAATTAATAATGCGTTATATTTTTTAATATTTGACTATTTTATAGAAAGTTATGGTATTTTAAAGTGAGTCAGTGCCATATCGAATAGTATTAAGTGTAGCATGTAACAAAAATTTTTGTACAGCATAGAATCATGCTCGAACAAATTCGAAAAATATTCATAGTGTTATGTTGCCTAGATTTTCTGTAACAACTCCCTAAAAATGACCTAATTTTTGGGTGATTAAATTCGAAAAAGGAACTGCTGAAAGAGTGAACGTTGCAACCTGCACAAGTCAATTACAACAATGCATAAAAGAGGCGCATAGACATTTTTTAGTTATTCATAACTTTTATAAAATGCCGTGACAATGGCGGAGCATTTGCAAATTGGAGATTTTTATGCAAAATAAATTGCAATTACGACAGATTGCATTTTTTAAAAACTTGCACTTTCCAGAAAACAAATTTAAATCCTCTAAGTTGTCAAATTTTATAATTAGTAATTATTTTCTAAATGAAAATAAAAATTAATTACTGTAGAGGACGTTTTCTTCTCTTATTTTTGGCTTTTCTAAAATTTAATTTCGAAAAAAGTTCCCAAACAATTTGTGAACAACTTCAATTTTTTAACTTCAGAAATTTTGTACCTTGTTTGAAAATTATTTAAATATATTTAAACGTTTGTAATATTATAAATATATATAGCAATTATATTGGGAAGGTTTCAATAAAAAGTTTATAACATAAAAGATTGAAATTCAAATGAATGCCTAACTGTTTTTGATTTGCTTCCGTAATTATTTAATTTAATGTTTATAATATTATAAAAATCTATGTCATTGCATTCTTTAGAATATGTTTCTAACTTTTACTGTTAACGCAGACAAACTATGATTTTCTTTTCTAAACAGTTTTCTAAAAATATTGTTAATGCTACACAAAACAATTTTCAAATTCAAATTTTCAATAGCAAAATCTCATTGATTATCAAAATTCAAATATAAGTAAATAAAAATTAAAAATATCAAATGGAAATAAAAATGAAGAACGAACGACAAAAGTATGTGAACATTTGTTTCTTGAATAGGTACGACAGTTTTTTTGAAAGGCAAATCGCTATTGTCACAGCATCACAGGTTGATCGCAGTATTTTCGTACATTTTAAAGAATTTTATAATATTTAAATAATACCATCTCGACTGAGCATGCTTTTTAAACATATATTTTTGAAGGCACTGACACCGCTCGCACAATGGCGTCGCGACGCCGAATTTAATGACAGTAAGCTTTAATACTGCTAATCGAGCTTGCGATGCAATCGCTGATCAATAAAAGAAGCTTTTCCAAAATCTTTTTTTAAGCCGTCACTTTATATCACATATATCGATTTTCAGTACATGCAATTTTGTCTATAGAAAAAATAGTAGGACTGTATTTTGTTCTACAATATTTCGTGATATTTTTCATTCATTTTTTAAAAATTTATATTAAGTGATGGGAACGTAGTGATGCATTTAGAAATTATTTTTGCAAATTATGCCGCACTCAGTCTGTTCGCGAATTGTTTAATTTTCCTTTTATTAAAACTAGTGCGAATTGAGACAAACATATTTCTAATTAATAATAATTTTAATAATAATTAATAACAATTTTTAATAATAATTTTGGCGCAAACGTTTCAAGCATTTTAACCCTCGAATGCATAATTATTCGTAAATATTAATTTCAAAAATAAGTTGTCTGACAAAAATATTAATTTTCAAATTAAGGTGTCCGAAAATGAAATTAATTTATCAAAATTCAGATTCTAGAAATAAAATTGATTTTTCAGAAATTTAATTACGAAGTTAATTTCTGAAATTAAAAAATTAGGTAAAAAAATATTCTAAAAATTTTGTATCACTTTTCCACACACATTTACTAAAATCCTTTGCTGCATTATGAACAGTTGCATTGTCGAATGGCACCATTGTGCATTTGGGGGTCGAACAAAGTGGAATTTCGGTTCGCTTTTTAAATATAGACACAGGCAGGTGGGTCCCAGCTTCCAAATTCATTATTCAAGCGAAAAGAAAATTCATTTTTTTTGTCCAAAGTCAATGTATATTTTTCAAACTTCACTGCCAATGGCGATAGTCATCCTACTGGTTTCGTTAACTTTACTATAAGGCCGCCGCGAATCTTAAATATTATCAATGATAACGATCGCTCTTCTTCTACCGTGTATAAATTTGTATTGCACGATGTATAATAATTGACACTAGCATCAGCTCCTGCTATATACGTACTGTTCATAGTACTCGCACGTGAATCGTTTCAAATAAAATTCTTTCGATTTCATAATATGTTTTCAAACGTGTGTACGTATATTTATTGTACAAATTAGAATAACACATTTACGTTATTCGATTTTCAAATACATTTTACAATACATTCATATATTAACTTTGAAATACATTTTAAAGTATACTCATGTAGTGATTATAAAATACATTTCACAGTGATCTCATATATTATTTTAAAATACATTAAACATAATAAAAAAAGAGCTTTTTTTAAATATCTTTCATTTTGCGTGATTTGGAAATTTATTTTTCAAGATATAATGAAACATGCAATATTATTCTAAGTTAAAAAAGTTAAATGTTAATTTTGAATTGTGTTTTAAAATATGCATATCGATTTTAAAATATGCTTCAACGAATTTGAATAGTAGACATTGTTTTACATGATTGTAAAATATATTTCAAAAAATCCGGACAATACTGTTCAATTTAAAAAATAAATGGATTTTAATATACGTTTATATATGTATGTTGATTTTAAAATACTGTGGATTTGTTTAATATATTTTATTTTATGTTTACTAAAATAAGCTTGAAAATATTTATTATTTAAAAATTTTAATATACGTAAATATTTGTCTTTTATATGCGTTTTAAAATATAGACGTTAATTGCAGTACTGATTTAACTAATTTAATGAATATACTTCATTTTACATAATTTTAATATAAAAAAACAACCAATTGTTTCAGGTAATAACTCCGTGATTAATGTATCTATGAAAAAATACCGAAGGAGAAGGAAAAATGGCTCCAGGAGCACTACGTGTATAGGTTCTTAGATTCTTTTACAGTGCATCAGTGCATATGCAATTAACAATTGCATCATTTCGTTAAATGGAAATACATATTTTCTATTGCACAGATCGATTCTTCTGTTTATTCTACGTAAAAAATTATTCGATGGCAAAAAAGTTTTTAAATGTATTTCAAGACATACATATCAATTTTAAAATGTATTTCAATTATAATGAACACATATCGATTATGAAAGCTGCATAATTGTTTTTCAAATGTATTTTAAAATACATAACAATTGAGTCTAACATGAGATAAAATATTTCTTTTCTCACGTATCAAATACCTTACCTCATTGCACACACACAATTTCGGTTCACAACCATAGCATCTGATAAAGTTATAGCAATTAGAAAATACGCATACATATGTGCCCACATATCTATGTATCGTAACAAATGGCCAATGCAACGCATAAAGAACACAAACACGACGAGCTTACGAAAAACTATCAAATCAACGCGAATCAAATAATTCATAAATCTTAGGGGTACAAGGTTATGTTACTTAGCCCTAGCAATTATAAGTTCTAACATAATTTTCAAATTTTAAACCGAAGTTTTTCGAACATTCGTTAATTACTGCTAAAATTGAGTGAGTGCACAGAAAATGATCTCCGTTACTTTCGATATTAAAATGCATTTCTGTAATTAGAATTTTGTACACTTTAATTAAGAGGGCTAGGAATTAACATGCATTACCACCGACAGAAAGTATTCGACAGAAAGATATATTTGAGCATTAATTGAAAACGAACTGCAGCATTCAATAAATATTGGATAGGCGTTTATACAAAAATATTAATAAAATGTCAGGTGCTTTTGTCCTCCTATTATATATAAAAGGATAGTCGACCAATTATAAAAGGATAGTGCAAACGATAAAAGTTAATAATATGACAAATCATTCGAACAATTTTTGCAAAAGACATTTTAAAAAAATCTCCACAATGTTTAAAGATAATTGAACTCTTTCTCAAATCAGTGTCAAATTTTCAATTCGTATAGTTTCATCCACTAATTATTATTCATATAATTGGTAGACTGCAAATCTTTATGCAAAATACTAATTTTCTAAATTAATTGCAAGTAACAGAGCTTCGTTTAACAATTTTACCAAGTAACATAAAATATAACAATATTCATTTTGTATAACAAATGTATGATTTTTTTATTAATTCCTGATTAATCGTGAACGAGAAAAGTTTCTTAATCAATAAAAATTAATGGTTACAATGACCAGACTTTCTGTATCGATTGCAACAAATCGAAACTAAATACGAAGTTCCTTTTTTTCTGAATGATTTCAGTAGGTTGATAATTATATATATTTTAATTCTTTCAATCCTTTTAGTATTTAAAATTACAACTACTTTCCCCATAAATGCATTAAATCCGCGGTCTGATAATGACGTCTGGTCGAATACTTTTTGCCAGGAGTGTACACCTAATAGGGACGCACGGAACCAATTTAGATAATTAGACGATTGATTGCGTGGGGGAGGTAAGTATCCAGCACTCTTTCCGAAACGATCGTCATTCTTCGTTAACGCCTACCAATGAAGCAGAGCCATTAAAGGCAAAGCAGGGGAATCATAACGAGCTATAAGAAATTAGGAACGAGTCGCAAAAATATCCTCCCGAGGAATCGGCCGGCAATTAAAACCAAGATTTCCCGAGGTGTGCTCAGCCATCTTCGTATCGTTCACGTGTCCCTCGATGGATTTCATTCTTTCTACCTCAAAACGATATGTGTGCGTGGGAGGAGTTGCGTAATTGAAGCGGGTTGCTGTCCTTTTGTGCTTGAAAATCGAAGGAGGATTCAATCATGTCACATGACCCGACCTTCCCACCCCTCAGTTTCGAGTAGACGACGAAAGGAAGGCGCAAGAGTGCGAATTTTACGAAATTCATGCAAGAGACGGTTTTTACGAATATATTTTCTGTCGTCGTAATATTAGACTGCGAATT